>RJWT010008101.1:0-12065 GCA_004365215.1 Cuniculus paca
GGAGAGGAGAGGGAAGAGAGGAGAGGAGAGGAGAGGGAAGACAGGAGAGGAGAGGAGAGGAGAGGAGAGAAGAGAATGATACTGCATAAATGTAGTTTGTCAGAGCAAGGTGTTCTAATGTTCCACTTTTTATATTTTTCCTGAAGAATGCAACCCACAGAAGAATGCACTGAATTTAAGAACTCTTTGTTCTTCAAGAGCTGCAAAAGCATGCTTATGAATTTTTCTTAGCAGTTTATATGAAGAAATAGCTTTTTACTCTGAATTAACTGGAAAAGGACATATAAGGCAGTAAGCAGACATCTCCCAACTGAACAGATGACAATCAGTTTATAGATCCAAATACAAATATTTTACTGTGTGTCATTGTTCAGTTTATGCAAGACCAGTTAGAATCCTTGTTTTATAAATATTAAAAATCCAATTTTTTTAAATGTTTAACTTTGCCTTCAGATATGATTCAGTTGATGTGTTCTCTCTGAGGAGAGTTCTTTGAAGCTAAGGATAATTCCCCAGCCAGATGACTTGGGCAGAGACATGTACAGAATGATCAGTATCTGTATGTGAAGAGAACAATTAATGAATTATTTCCATCTTGAATCTAATAGCCAGCTTTTTTTTACTCATATGCCCTTTAACCTGTCTTCATTTCAGCTGCAATTTCAATAAAGCCTTATGTCAGAGCTGCTAAAAGTATTTTGTAAATGGAATGTGTGAAATCATAAATACTTCAGAAAGAAGAAAACATTTCATTTTTTTCTTACTCATTTTCTTCTGCTTGCAAAAGTTCCTAAAGATCAGTAGGAATGTCTTAAGTGCATGTGCTTTAAACTTCCAAGAACATATTTTCCCCATCTCACATAATCATTGCTAATAAATGATTGGGTTAGAGTATTCTGTTTGTATATTGAATAAAAGTAAAAATCAGAAAAAATTGAATATAAACCAAACCAAAATGTAACTTACAGCTTTAAATTAGGAATGCACATGAAAATTTTATAGTAATTTGACATTATTTATTCAATTGGAAAATGAATAACATAATCAATATCTGCACAATGATTTGTGATTTACAAGGAAAATTTCTTCCCACCTTTCTTATTTTTCATAATAATGATTTCAAAATAATGATTTAGTGATATACTGTTATGTTATGTTTAGCTCTAGAATATACTCCCAAAAACCTGTGTTCAGAGGTGGAAGGCTCATAGGGTACTGTATGAGAAGAGTTGATGAGAACAGTAAATGAATGTGGTATTAAGAGATGGCTGCTGCTCATGAGACAGGTCACAGAGTGTGTGACCTTCCTTTCTGACTCCTCCCTTCACTCTTGCTTTCTGGCTCCATAGTATCAGCAGGTTTCCTCCACAAGATCCTTCTGTCATGGCTTTTCTGCTTAAAGTCAGCTTACTATGGACAGAAGCTTATAAAATCTGTGAGTCAAAGTAAACCTCTCTTCTTTTAATTTGTGGGTGCTGGTAATTGTGGTTCAGGTACAGGGAAAGTGACTCAGACAAGTACTTACATAATTTTATTCATTTTATTTATGAAGGAACTAGGGTTTGAGAAATTTAGGTGACTTACATAACCCTGTTAACCTATGAAAGAGCCGTGATGAGCAACCAGATCTGCAGTCCCAGCCCTGTTCCTTCTATGTGCTACGATGCAGAGTTGCTGCTTTTGTTTACTCGTTTAAAAAAGGGCTTCTAGCACAATTTACAATATTATTTTTGAAAATACACAAACTAATACTCAAACATACTTTACTATTTCCCATTGCACTACTACAAAAATATGCCATTTTATTACCGACTTTTCCCATAAGAAATTAATTTTTTAGTTGAATGAAAATCTGGAATTACCTTTCTCAGAAGAATTTTTAAAAAACCCATAGGCATTTTTAAAATTGTAGATTACCTTTTTATAACTCTAGAAATTAAATGATTCTTGGCTGTACATCAAAAGATTGTCATGTAGTTATTATTTATTTCTGTAGCAGTGTACCAATGAATCTGGTACTAGCTCATTATGGTGTGTGTCTCATTGGCCAAATGAATACAATTTGCAAATATGACATGCATTCTTAATAGTAATAAAGCAGTAATCCTGAATTATGTGTAAGTGTATCAGGAGCTACTTAAGGGAGGGTTCATGTTTATTAAGAAATATTGCAATATCCTTACCAGAATACTGTGATAGTCACATTTATCTGGTCATTTTAAAAAGCCAGGTGTATATAACCACTTTGGAAGGGGACTTCTTAAGTGCTAACATGATTCATCATTTGTCAAAGCTATAGATATTATCTTTCTGTAAACATGAGCAGCACACACATTTTTCACTGTTTTTAGAGTGATAGTCATTCTGAAGTATTGATAAAAACATAAATATACATCATTAAATGTTTTACTTATGAATTTGGACACAACTGTCATTATCTAAAAGTCTTTAAAATTAGTAACCTAAAGTCCCCAGAATTTATCAAATCGCATTTTAGAGAATAATTAAAAGTTTCTCATCATACTACTGGCAGGCAATAGCATTGTCTCATTGGCCTGTCCTCAGGTGTAAGGTCAATAAGCCATTAAATGGATTTGAAATGTCAAGAGGACTGCAAGGATAGAGTGACTTAAATAATCAGCATATAAAAGAGCATTCATGTCATATGGAGATCTACATCTGGGTTTTATAGATACTGGCTCATGTGAAGTCTGCTACCCAGAATTATAAATATTCAAAGCATGTGTTGTATGTTAACAGTAGCATTTATAATAAACATAAATTTTACCCTATGCTAACTGCTGTAGAAGACTACATTACCTAGAACTGCACAAAATGAGTGTCTTAAAAAACAAGAAATTTATTTTTTTATAGTTCTTGGGGCTAGAAGTCCAAAATCCAAAAGCTGTACTTTTTCTAGAGGCTCTAGGAAAAGAGTACCCCTTTGTCTCTGTTAACTAGTAGCAACCATTGATATTACTTGGATTATATATACATTGATCTAGTGTTTGATTTCATCTTCATGGCTTCTTTCTGTGTGTTCGTAACCAAATTTCATGTGTCTTAGAATGTTATCAGTCATTTGATTAGGGACCAACCTAATGCAGTGCAACTTTTACTTGGTTTAGTGTGTGTGTAAACCCTTTTTCCTAATTCAACAGAGATATTTTCCAGTTCAATAGTTTTTAGAGATGAGTGCTATTTAAAATATGATTTAGTTTTTAGTCTCAATATGAAATATGTTTATTTATTGCTGTGTAACAAATTGTCTGATAAGTTACAGCCTTCAAACAACAACCCCTGTCTCCCTGAAAATAAGACCTAACTGTAAAATAAGTGCATATGGTGATGACCAGTGTCATGCAAACATTATTTCTCAGTGTCCTCTTGCTTGGTGGGTACTCTGTAATAGCATGTAAGGCAAGGTGGTTGGGCTGGCATTTTTTAATTTCTAGTCTTCAAGGCTGATTATTTTCATCTGGGTTTTATTTTCAGGAAAACATAGAACCATCTCATTGTATTTGAGGATGTTGTTGGTCAAAATTGGGAAGGATTTGCCTCACCAGTTCTTACCCACGTGACAACCATGATGGTATTCAGTTAGGGGCTCAGGTGAGAATGACTTCAGTCACAAGTGGAAAGTGGAACCAAGCTTTATGTGTCTCTCTATTCGCATAAACCCAGGACCTATCCAGATAATCTCTCCAGCAGCATAACTGAAGTCATCCACAGCAGTTCCAGTTGACTAAAGCAAGTAAAGACAGAGATAGGAATTAGACACTTCTGTTCTCTTAAGGGAAAGGCTCCTAAATTAGAGCAGCATAGATCCCATGATATTTTGTTGGTCAGTATAATCACAAAATGACTTCAGATTTCAAGGAAGAGATAGTAACATTTATGTCAAGTATTTCTTACATTTCTCCCACATTTAAAAATCTCATAGTTTCAGCATCATCTGGAATTTAAGAAGCCAATATAATAAATCAGGTCTATCTACATGTCAAACATTTTGAGTATGTTTCCTTTCCATCTGAAGATGTGTGAATTGTGGAAACAATTTATCTGGTCTTCCTGCCACATGTAAGGGTTAGAGAGGGCTAGTACAACCATAGACTCTCCTCTTCAAGAAGAAAATGAGCTGCATCCAATATTTATAATTCACAGTAATTGTGAAATCCAACTGTCTACAATTATTAGTTCATTGATTAGGGTCCATTCCTGTGCAAAAAAAAAAATTACTTCAATGACTCTGTCAACTAAGTCATTTTCTTTTCACATAAAGATATCTTTAGAGGACTCCTTTGTGTCAAATGGTAAGTCCACCAGATAGTTTCTGATATAGTCAATTGGCCTGAAATTTAGAGTGTTGTGGAAAAATGTCTAAAGGGATTGCCAAATGTAACCTTAGGATTTCTGGAGGCCTGTTTAGGTTTAGGACTAGCCTCAACTCTTTTTGAAATCTCAACAAAGGAAAACCCTTGAGTTTTTAACCACATGATCATTCTAAACAGACAGCAACTTGTATTGAATCTTTGTCCTGCGGTCATTTCTGACGTCACACGTCTGTTGCTGGGAGAGATTGGGAGACAGAAGCAGTCTTATTTTCATGTCCAGAGCATCTTAACTGTGCTTTACATTGTGCTCACAAACTCAGTGGTTTAGTCTTTAGCTTATCTCTTTTTTCATGTCTCACTCTAGACAGTAGGCATCTTCTCTATTTTTCCTGTTAATCTCTTGCCGGATCTATGAATTCATTACTTTCTTTTCCATTTTCTTCATTTTTACCTGCAACATAAATACCAAAATTTCTATCAATACAGAAAAAGTGTCTCATATTCTCTAGCCTCCAGTTACAGAGTTTCAGTGTCTCTTAAGAATTCATCAACAGTCTTTTCAGTGTTCTGGGACTTTATAAACAGTGTATATGAAATTAACTTCTTATAGGTTACGGTTTCCATAGCATTCTTCCAGCTTCCATCTACTGCCTAATTCCAAAGCTGTTGACACACATGACAGATTTTATGTAGAAACACCATACTCCAGGCAATAACTTTCATCCCTGCTTTAGCAGAAACCTGGCCAAGCAATTATTCTGTTGTGTAGCATCACTTATAGCCATTTACAGGTGGCTGGAATGACCTAGAGCAGACATTGGGCCAATTTCTGCATGTGCAAATGACTAGTGAGCATGTTAGGATGTGTGGACTGTGCTGTCTGCTACAGTGACTTAGCCCTGCCACTGAATGACAAAATAGGGTGTCTGTCTAGTGGGCCATGGTTTTACAGTGCCTGGTTCCAACGACCAAAGAAGGCTTTCTCACATGCCTTTACATCTATGGAGACAGCAGCAAGGAAGGCTCAGCAGGACTGAAGCCCCAGAATGACAGTGGCCTAGAGAGTTCAGTGAGGAAGTTGTCTCATGTGAGATGAGTAGACATCAATCCGACTATCAGGGACTCCAAGAATATGGTCAGAATTTTGGATTTTTATTTTTTTCTTAGCTCAGTAGGAAGCTATTCAAGTGTCTTCAGGAAAGGGAAATGCCCTATTTTTTCTTTAAGAGCTCAATTTGACTATTATATGGAGATAGAAAAAAAATGGAGCACAAAGTAGAAGTTAGAACACAAGCTTTGCTCCTTCTGTTCATGGAAGGATAAATACTCAGTTTTTACATTGACTATTATGTGCAGAATGTTTTACTCTTTAAGTTAAATTGCATATGTAAACATGGAAACATTAAATTTCAGTATTTAAAAACACTTATTTTAACATACATCTTGTAAATAGTAATTTGCAAAATGACATTTGTGTCTATCTTTATTCAAAAACATGTACATTTCTTATATTTAAGTGTAAGTTCTCCTTTGTAAATGATTATAATTCCTAAGAGGAATCATCAAGCAACATATATTTATGTGCATACTCTATATCTCATGTGAAAAAAAATAGGGATATTTTCTAAAATCAAGATTTTTAAAGGTAAAAACTGAGGGCTTAATAAATACAAATGTTCATTAATACTTGTTAAGATGGCAAGGAATACTCTTCAGGACTATTGTAACGTATGTCTAGATTAACACATTAAGGGAGGGAAAAGGGGTTCAGCTCGGAACACACAAATTCAAGTTAGGATTTATAGGCTAGAGGCAAACAGATGTAGTATCTTTTTCTCATCCATCACAAAGGTCATTTTTGACACTCATTGTTTCGGTTTGTATACAGATGGCCCCCCCAAACCTCATGTAGTCAGGGAAGTGGTTGAATCTAGCATTTGTGATTGACTCCTTGTCTAGTGCTGGGATTGGCGGTGTGAGTTCTGCATCCGCCCAGGGGTGGAGCTGACATACAGTATAAGGTCAGAATGGGGGCGTTTTTCTCTCTCTTTGGCGCGGGTTGCTCTTGCAGCTTGCAGCCGCCATCAACGGCTGCCCCGTTTTGCTCTGGCTGCTGCCTTGAAGTGTTGCCCCAGTGCCATGCCACCCTGCCTGGAGCCAGATAAGCGTGGACTAAAAGCCCCAAAATTGTATGCTAAATAAACCTCTCCTTGCTTCACTTTGGGTGTCAGGTATTTTGTCTCAACAACTAGAGAAAAAGTAACCAAGGCACTCGTATAATAAAAAACAGATTGACAAAAGAAAAGTAAAGCAAATTTATTTAACAAAATGTTTTATATGATATGGGACCATTCATACTAAAGATAGACTCAGAAAATTATGTCTTTTCGTGTTTAGGTTTGATGAAAAATGGATAGTTATAAAGAAATATTATTGGACAAAAGGATATTATCTAATGATAATGAAAAGTGCAAGACCTAGCTAGTCTTTGTTTCATTCTTTGAGATCTCTCTGTGTCATAGTCCATCCCCTCAGTATGAGTAAGATTCCTGTCATATGAAAGTTGTCAGGGGAGAAAGAAGTCAGAGAGTGACATTTCTGGCTTTTATGGCTTATTTTAGGGGAGCAGATTTCCAGTTTTTATGACCTAATTTGGAACAGAAATGAGAGAAGAAAGAGGTCACAAGAGATCAGAGACAACTTATTGCTTCTGAGGCTCTGTCCGTTTCCTTGAGGTATCATGTTCTGAGTTCCAAATAACAACCAAAGATAGGATGAAATGATAATTAAGAATAGGAAACATGAAAGGTAGGAAGAATCATTCTGTACTTAAATAATAGGATTCTTGCTGAAGGCAAGTCAGAGTGATCAGATATCAAGGATGTGGGGCTTATTTTATCTAACTTAAGAAAATTCTTGTGAAACTAGAGTCTGCAGACCTGTCAAGAGTGGGAAGTGTGCCAAGGTCCAGACCTTGTCAAGAAGAGACTTAGAAGAGCCTGATTAAAATTTGGTCGATTATGGATTCATTCTTTTAAACAGACTTGAGATCCATCAGCAACAAAGCATGATAGATTGATGGTTATATTTTATGTGGTACCCATTACATTTTTATTTATCTAGAAATTACGGCTATATACTTTGGAGTTTTTAGATTACCCTTGAAACCACTCTTGGCTGTGGCAGTGTTCCTGTATAGCTTATTTTAGAATTTGCAAGACATACAGAGAGCTCACTTGTTAGCCATTAATCTGAGCCTTTTAAAGACAAAAGTGGCAGTGAGAGCACTGAAGTACTTATGTACTGCATCACATAGGATGGGATTACTCTTAGAATATGCATAGTAACATCACATAGTGAACTTACACAAATCTAGGTGGTCCATGTCAATCACTCAACATGTTCTCTTGATGCAATCAAGCGATACAGTATGAAGCTGCTACTGGCATAATATGGCACAAAATTTTTTTATAAGTAGAAGAAATACCCTCTAAAATAATAGTAAAATATAGTATAATTAATACATAGACCAGTAATATAGCAATTCACTATGACTGTCAAGACTTACTGCACATAATTGTCTGTACTGTATATTTATGGGATGGGCAGTACAGCGGGTTTGTTTATACCAGTGTCACTACAGACACATCCTGAACTGCACTATGGAATTACCATGATACTAAGATGTCACTAGCTATAGGAAGTTTCCAGCTCCTTTATAATATTAGGGGGCTGCCCTTGTATATGCAGTTTGTCACTGACTGAAATATGGTCATGTGGTGTGTGACTTTATGCACTTACGATTTTAGGAGTCATTGTTTTTCCGGTTCTTTGGTAGACCTTATCTCTTACTTGATTTAATTTCAAATAGATTTAAATGTTAATTTTATAAACAATAAGAAAGTGATAAGAATGCCCAATACTTGTATGCACCTGGGTTTAGACAGCATGTGAGCCATAGTAGCAAATCTAAATGAAGTGCATCCTACAAATAATACAACGTGGGAGTCAGAGGAAATTGTGAGGTTCATTTAATCACAATCATTATTTTACTTACTGAGAAGCAAGAGAGGCCACATTGCTACTTGGTGACATTCTGTCAAGTTAGAATAGCAAAAGTAATTTAGTTGAACTACAGTGAATAAACTCCAAAGAAATTACCTTTGCTCAAGTACAATTCAAAAAAAAAATGCCTTTACCTTATCTCTAGAACTTTTGCATGTCTCAAGGTGAAGAATCTAACATGATGCTTTTTAGAATAAGGATCAAAAGAAAATGAAAATTTAGTGCCAGGAAGCAAAATGAAAATCAGAAACTACATCTACTGGGAAGAGTCAATGGGCTTTGTTTTAGCCACCCTGACACTGATTAGGTCTGTTGTGTTTCCTTTTTACATTTATGTGCAGGACCTTTGGAGTCAGGCGAAGAAAGGCTAAGCAAATTCTCTCCCTTTTCACTCTATATTGCTTCTGATTTCCCGTTCAACTCTCCTATGTTCCTCTATATGTAAGTTTTTATTGCAAGCCACCCCACAAATGCCTTTGGAAATCTACTGAACTATGAATTATTCAGATATAAATGTGTAGTGACAAAGTAAAGACTATAATTCAAGACTTTCCATCTCCCAAAGCAAATTTCAATCCATTCTATCATGGCTAGAAAAACATTCATTTATCTGATAATATTTTTGTCTAGTAAAGAAAAATAATGTTTCCGGTGTTTGTGTGGAAGGGAGACAGAGAACAAAAGTAATGTTTACCTTTCTTCATGGCTATGGCACAAATTTCAAAACTTAACAATCGCACCCCTAAATCATCAAGTGAAAAAAGAGTAGAAGAAAAGAAAGAAAATAAAAAACAGACAGGAAGAGAGAGAAGGAGGGAGAAAAAAAGGAAGGGAGAGAGGGAGAAAAGAAAGGATAAAAGCAAAAAGTCTTTTCTGTTGTTTGTTTTGATTGATTTGGGGAATTTGAAACACATTACATGTTTTATTGGGACTCAACAGTGCACAGACCTGTTAGAAATGACTACACTGAATATTCACAATGAAACTTGTTAGAGACTCAGATGTCCTTTTGAATACAGACTATTTTCCTGAAAACCAACACAATAGAAACCTTTAAATCAAGGTTTTTCATTGTAGCAAAGGTGTTTGGTGCCTTGGTTCTTAAATTCATTAATGCACTTTGAATATCACCTAGTCACATCCTGCCAGGCATCAGGTTGCCCTGCAGCATAGAAGCCTGAGACTTTTGCACAAAGGTGCTCTCAGAGCTCTTGATGTTTCTTCTCCAGTGACACAGAATTACAGGGCTGCCCTTTCATTGATGTGCTGAATGCAGGGTTACAACAGCCACATTCAGTGGCACATCTGCCTGCACTCTTCATAATATCCTCTGAAAAGAATATATTAATAATGTCAAAAGTTGGGTTAGGTTGTCCATCACAGAATAAAAACTGGCCTTGAAAGGTTAAGATTTGCTTTCGTAGAATCCAGTGGGAGTTTTGATAGATGTCAGAAAAATGGAGAAATATATACTTTCATACAAATATTAACTTGCCAGTATAGGAATTTGGGGAAGAAACTGGGAAAGTTATACTTACTAGAAACATGCCTCATGAGAATGTGGATAGTGGAAGGTAGAAATGTGGAATGTTATTTTAGATTAATTATTACATGCCATCTTTCCTTTTTATTACTATTATTATTACTGAGTAAAAATAATATTAGTTATTTTCATTAATCTTTTAGAATATCACATTGATGCCTGCATCAACGTACATATTCTAGAGTTTTTCCAGTTGTATCTAAGTCCTAGTCTAAGCCACTTTGTCTTTTCCTTACCCACTTCATCTGCAAAACAAGGGTAATAATACAGGAGTACAGAAATGTGGGGATTCATGGAATCAAATTTGATAACATTTGTAAGTCAAATAAAATCCTACCTGGTGTAAGGTCAGCATTATTTTAATAGTAGTTACTATTTTCATATAAGTTATCTTATTTACTCTGATACATTCATATATATATATATCAACAATTTTATGACTATTCTGTGGTCACATTGAACACCACATTTAACAAATGTTTAAAAGCATATACTTAATGTCCTGTAATGATTCTTTTCAAAAACTTTATTAATACATATTTGGCATACATAATGATCACAGTCATCATAAGGGTTGCACCTGTACATAATATGCTATGTCTTAATTCTTTTTCCCCCTTCCTTCAACCCTTCTTCCTCTCCACATTTACAAAAGCTTCGTTTCCATTCTTTTTCTCTCCCATTCTCCCTTCTGGTTTAATATCTTTTCCCTTCCTTCCTTTCCCTCTTCCCCCTCTGACAGCCAGAGTGGTGTTTGGAGGGTTATTTTGCTGCCTTCTAGGATTTCAGGGTACATGAGCTGTGTATCAATGAAATTAAGCTCAATAAATACCTTACTCTTGTTAGGAATTTTATAGGAACTTTAAATGTCCAGTAGCCCACTCTCCATGACTTCTACTGAGAAGAGTTAATGTAAATGATAAATATAGTCTACAGAAGTATATTACCTATGAACATATAGTATACTCAAGTGCATAGGTTTTATGCATATATGTATATAACATTTCTAGGCATCTGCATTTTGAATTATTTTTATCACAATAGTACCTGTATTTATGATACTTTAAAGTTCCATAAGCAGGGAGAAAACTATTAAAAAGCAATTTTAAATGACACATTAGATAACTTTTATTTCACCATACAGCTTAAATTTTATGCATGAGTTTTCAACAGAGAATGGTGCATTGTATTTTCTCTATGTTATTGTGTTTTTATGAATTCAGAGTGGGAAAGGGTAAATTATGTGGCCTAATAAGTACTTTATACTTGTAGTTGCTATATATTTTGTCATGCAACCAGTTGCAAATAGGTATTGACCGATACCAGGTTTCTGGTTTGCTAAATAGGTAGTAAACCACTAAAACTAGACATTGAATTGAGTAATGTACTACATATGTTAGCCAACAGGTTATGAAACTTCAGTTTTTTGTAAACTTTATTCAACTACTCAACTCACAAGTCCTTTTCTTCTATATTAATATGATCTTGGAAATAATTACTCACATTTGTATCCTAAGAACTTTAAATTATACACTTACTGAGTAAGCGAGTGAGTCTAATGTGAAGAGAATGACGAGTTATCTTATGAGTCAAAAATCAGTCCCATAAGAAATGCTGGTTAGGTTTCAGGAAAAAAGATGCCATTCTCCATTGTTTTTGGGAGTGTAAATTGGTACAACTGCTATGAAATTCAACATGGGGATTCCTCAGAAAACTGAAACTAGAGGTTCCATTTGACCTAGCTATTCCCTTCTAGATATATTCACAAAAGAGTTAGTGTCATCATATCACAGTGACACATGCACACTCATGTTTATAGCAGCACAATTTATAACAGTTAAATCTTGGAAATAGCCTATATCAACAGATGAATGAATGAAGAAAATGTGTCATTTATGTTCAGTGGAGTGCTACTGTGCCATTAGGAAGGATAAACCTGAGGAATTTTTAGGTAAATGAATTCAACTGGAGACCAAAATGTTAAGGAAAAGAAACCAGACACACAAGTTCAAAAATCACATTGTTTCTCTTGTGTATAAATCCAACATATAAGTAAGAAACAAAATAGAGGATAGATACTAGGAAGTAGAACGATCTTTTCCAAATAAAAGGGGAAGAAAATG
>RJWT010008101.1:12165-26822 GCA_004365215.1 Cuniculus paca
CCTAACAAACAGCAAAAGAAAACATTTCTGTGTGAATATAAGCCTAAGATTGGGCGATATTTAAAAAAATTTTTTAATAATTTAACAAGTAGTTTTGCAAATCTTGTTAAAGTAAAAATTAAAATAAACGTGTGACAGATTTACTTAAGTTATAGATAAGTGTGAGGCTATAAAATGGCAATGGGAAAGCAAGAACTACTCATTCTTCATTTCTTTCATTTTGTTCATGTAAGAGTGGGCATTAAATTAGAGGAAGAGAATAATCATCAAATAGCAGATCAAAAATAAGATCACACATGGTGTTTAGATAAGCCAAATTTCAGGTTCAGAGATATATGATCTCGATCCTATTTTCCAAAGTGACAAAATGTTGAATTCAATCAACCACCAATTATATTTCTTAATCTCCAGTAAAGGGCTAATAAAACATACAGCATATGTGTTTTGTAAAGAATATGATGGTCTCTAGAAACACGTTTGGGTTCACTAAGAACAAGTCATCCTACATAAACTATTTTCTCTCTTCTGTAGGATTAATAGTGCTAAGACCCATGCTTTTATTTGTAGATGTCACAGTTTTTAAGGTATCGCGGATAAATTTAATTATATTCCCCAAATTGAAGAATATTTCTGTTGGCTTATATAATGTAAGGAAAGACAAAATTATACATTTTTGTCAGAAATCAAACTTATCTGAGACAGGAAGATCATGAGTTTCAGGCAAGCCAAACTACATAGCCAGCTTGAGGTCAATCTAGACTACTTAGCATGACTCTGTCACAAAAAGAAAACAAAAACAAACAAAATTTTAAAGAAATTGAGTAATTGACCTCTGAAGCACAGGACAGAGAAATATATGTATAACAACATTCATCGAAAAACAGACAGTTGTTTCATTTCCTCAGCTTGTATGGACCTAGTTCTATTCTCTGGATCCTAAAAGAGCTCCTGTAATATTAGGTTGCCATACAAGATGCAGAGCTGAGATTAACAGAGCCGTCCATGGAGCAGTTTTTGTCTGCAGTGTCTGGCACTCTTCAACTGTGAGTTTCAACATGGACCCTAATAAATAAAAATGCCCTTTCACAATAGACACACTTTCACAAAAGACATTTTCAAAATAACTCTGTATAGATAAAGAAAAATGATCTGAGTCACCTATGAGTCTTTCTTTCTCAAGACTGTTGCACATCATTGTATTTTTCTGCTATATTTAATTGTGTAGCTAAAGCTGTGAGCAAAGCAGGTTCATCTCCCCAGTTGTCTGTGGGCCCCAAGTCTTCATGCAGAAGTGCAGCAGTGAGATTCTTTATCTGTTTGTGCCTCTTAGGAGGATTGGTGTAAACTACCCTGTCTAAAGGAGGCAGAAGTTTGCACTGCTGAATTGGACATGGGAATGGATTCAGGAATGATAAAGCCTGGGTATAGGTAGAAACCTAACCAGACAGGTAAAGATTAGCACTAGCATCAGTATTAAACAAGACAGATTGTGATCTGTTCAGTTGGGAAATTAAGATATACTAGCTTTAAACAAAAAATGATTTAGATAAAGTGCAGAAAAGCAACCCAAATTTCCATCAATTGAGGAATGGATATAAAAAAATGTATTTTTATACAATGGGGTACTACTCAGCTATAAAGAAAGATAAATTCTAGGCTTTTATAGGTAAATGAATGCAACTAGAGACCATACTCATAAGTGAAATAAACCAGACTCACATGTGTAAGCATTGTGTTATCTCCCTGGTATAAGAAACTAAAAGTAATTAAGATCCAAAAGGTACAATAGATACTGTGAAGGGAAGGAAACTGCTGAAAAAGAAAGAACAGCTGGAATGGGGAAAAGGAGAAAAGAAGGAAAGGGGAAAATTATGTATATATATAATACACACACACATATATATATTATACACACACACACATATATAGACAATGCAAGTTAGCTAAGATAATTGTACTACTAATTCTATTAGTTCATGGAAAGGAACAGTTAGAGTTAGTGCTTATATTGTTTGATCAATTTTGCATGCCCATATCTGGTAATCTGAGCAGCTGTTTTAAAGATAACAATATGTGTTATAATAACCATTGTTAATTCCCTATAATCTTGTTTTGAAATCCTATTTTTTATTGTTTTGTTTTCTTTTATTCTCTTTAAAATTAGAAAAAGAGACAACTTTAGACAATGTGTGATTAGAGAAGCAGAGGTCGAGACATTGTGTGGGCACAAATGCTAAAAGTCAATATTTGTTTGGCACAGATCTCAGCCCAAAATAGAACTGAATACACAGAAAGCTAGCTGAAGTCTGTCTAGAAAGAAGAAACAAGCCAGGCATAGGTGCCAGGCCACGGAAGCCCTTCTGAGAGTGAGTTGAGAATGTGGCTTCTCAGGCTAGTTCTATCCAGAAGATAAACTTTCAGAGGTTCCCACTCTCCAAGGTAGATGCATCATGACCTTCCCTGGCTGAATGCCTGCCTGTCCCTTCTTCTAGGAGGATCTGGTAAGACTCCCACTTGCAGCATTCTGAATTCTCTGAAGTATGGAATTGTGCTAGGCAAAGCTTTCCTTTGCTTTGAAAAACTAATATTTACATTTAATTTTGTGTCATCCAAAATATATTCCCAGTGAAACTTTTGTGCATAACTGCAAAATAATATATCCTCTGTGTAAAATAGTATGACAGTTCCTCACATGCTTTTGGGCATATACACTAAAGGGTTAAAAGTAAGGATTTGATCAGATACCTGCATTTCCTTATACCTAGATGACAAATTATTCGTAATTGCCAAAAAGCTAGAAGCAATCCAAATGTCTACTGACAGATGACAGGTGTTATGATTTGTGTCTAGGTGGCCCCTGAAGCCTCATGCAGTCATGGAAGGGCTGAATCTAGCGTTTGTGATTGGTTCGTTGTCTAGCGCTGAGATTGGCGGTGTCAGTTCTGCACCTGCCCGGGGTGGAGTTGGCATACAATGTAAGGGAGGGAAGGAGGGTGTTTCTTCCTCTTTTGCACTGTTTGCTCTTGCTGCTTGCAGCTGCCATGAACGGCTGCCCCTCAGTCATGCCACCCTGCCTTGGAGCTGGCTGGGTATGAACTGAAACCCCCAAAACTGTAAGAAATAAACTTTTCCTTCCCTCATTTTGGGCATCAGGTATTTTGTCTCAGCAATGAGAAAAAAGTAACCAAGACAACCAGATCAGCAAAATGCACTAATGTGTGCAATGGAATATCACTCAACCTTAAAAGACATGAGATTAAAACACATACCATGACATTGAAGTGCTTTGAAAATATCATGCTAAGTGAAATAAACCAAACACAAAATGATAAATACTTTACCATTTGAGTTATATGAAGTACCTATAGTAATCAAATTGCTGCAAACAAAAGTAGAATTGTAGTTAATAGGTGCTAGAGAGAGAGGAGAAGGAAAGTTGCTATTAATATGTATATTGTTTGAGATGATAAGTTCTGAAGGTAGATGGAGATAGTTACACAGCAGTGTCAATGTACTTAATGCCACAAAACTGTATACTTAAATGATTAAAGTGGTAAATTGTGCTTTTTATATTTTAATCATCATAAAAATATTAAAATATTCCTTTAGATAAGAGAATGAGCTTTTCATGAATCAGATCTATCTATATCTATCATTCTATTTATTTTGCTGTTTTTGAATTCTTAGTTTATGTGACTTACATAAAATCAGTACTTCTCCTTCCTTGTCTCATCCGTAAATAGAAATCACTTCCTAAATTAAAGGGATAGAGAACAACCAGTAATATGATATATAAGAAATTGACCATAACAGTTTTCGTGGTTTACCAAGTGTTCATTAAATGTTTATTTGTGTTCGACTTAATGTATTGAAATTACATTTGTTCAGAATTTATGATTGTAAAAGAAATAATAGCATCAATAAGGAATAACAACTTTTTTTGAGACAGTGTGCCAGTGTTCTGGACAGCCAGAGGGGAAACAGGGTCACAAAAGCTGTGCCCCAGGATGGAGAGAGGTTTCCTCCTGAGAGCGCTGTATACAAATTATGAGGGATACATAATGGGGAGGAAGCACAGGGATTGGTCAGAGACCACTTATGAAAACTGGAAACAGTAACTAGGTAGGGAGATAAGTTGAAATCAAAGAATCAGCTAAGAATTGAAGAGAAGCCATATCAGGAAGAGAAAATTGTGTTGCTGGAATGAGGCTGACTTCTTACCTGAGAAAGAAGGTAGCTGTAGAGAAGTCAGAAAGCAACAGGGATGGAAGTGCTGAAATATTGCTATTCACCCTAGTCCCTCATGCTGAACTTCAGCTCTGGTTCATCTCTTTGTGTTGGAATAAGCATCTGTTTATCTGTTAGCATTCTGACCCAGACCCCAGTTCACAGTCTTTTCAACACCCTCTGCCAGAAGTCACATGTCCTTTCTGCATTCCACACACATTTTCCATAGCCCATGGCTCTTTTATTCACTTACTTTGATTAAGTGGTTTGAAGAAAGAGGCTACATCTTTCTCTGACTCTTGAGGAATTGTGGTGTGAAAGAGTTAAATAGAAACCATAAATAAATAAAAAGCACAGACTAGAAAGCCAATAAAGGAGCTAGTTAGATGCTTATAACTATTCACCAGTGGCACAAAATTAAATTGAATAGCATTTTCTAAAACTCTTCCAAGATTAAGGATAACTGGCATTTGATCTAGACCTGTAAGAATTGCATAGAGAATCACTACATTTCATCTCATATTTATATTACACTGTCTGAACTTTAACCAAACTCATAACCACAGTGGGGACACTGAACATCATGTTACGATAAGTACACGTGCCTTTCTCACTCTCCATGCCTAATGCTTCATATCTCCAAAGACTATGTTCATTTTTGTGTCACTCTGATTACTTTCTTTGCTCAACAATGGCTGGAAGAAATGTTGTAGGTACCACATTAGCAGTTATGGAGTTAATGAATTGTTCATAAAAATACCTAAAGATTTAGTCCTTTACAAACACTCATAGTGTAATATAAACCCTATTTTAGCTCCAGGAATTCAGGCTTTCTATTCTCACTATAGAAGGCAGACTGATGACTTTGGGGGTCTGTACCAGTGAAAAGAATAACAGTCCATCTGCTTTCTTATCCCTTGATCAGCAGTTGTATCAAACCAAATGGCATACAAGTCTGATAATGTGTTTAAGTTCCAGAGCTACAAAGTCTTGGTGTGCAGCCCAATGTTAATAGGCTTGTGTTATCAATGTAGAAGACTTAGCTATAAGAGATCCATGGCAAGGTTAGCAATGTTTTGGCATACAGTCCGTTCTCTGAACCCATGGGCTCTGCTTTCATGATTGAACTGACAGCAGATTGAAAACTTTGGGGAAGAAAGAAACTCCAGAAAGTTACCAACAAGCAAACTTGAAGTTGCTACATGCCTTGCACTGTAGTGAATCCTCTTAAATGCAATGTTGTGCAGGCCTACCCCACGGCAGCCGCCTGCCTGTTCACAAGTTCTTAGTCTTGCTTCAGCACTTGGTGCTTGGCTGTTACCCCACTGGAGTTTCACTTATGCACTAGATAGTTAAGCCTATGGTGGCTGGTTCTCTTTGAACATACAGAGAAATTTTGTTGTCATTATTCCTAAAACAACAAAGCATCACAAATATAGTATTTACATTATATCAGGTATTACCTGTCTTTAGATGATTGAAAGTCTACAGGTAGATGTGCCTAGGTTATTTGCAAATACTACACAGTTTTATATGAGGGACTGGAGCATTTAGGGGTTTTCTTTCTGAGGCAGTCCTGGAAATGATCCTGAGCAGCTGTCAAGGAATGACTGCGTCTACCCAGGTGAACACGTTCCTGCTTCACAAAATAAAAACTGTCAGTGTTGACACAGTGTTTCTTTAAGTGCAGTTTAATAGTTTTATATACATTGCTAGTAAGAAGTATTAGCCTGAGGATTTTAATGCATTTAGAATTTAAACTCTATATCTGCAAAGAAATAAGTTTTGATTAGCGTTAAGGTTCTGAAATGATTTCAGAAATTTTCAGGCTGCCATAACACATACCTGAAACATAGTGTGGATTCTCCTCAGTTTGAATAGTTTTAATTATTTACTCATTATTCATCCATCCATTCATTCATCATTCAAAAATTTCATTACTCTAGGAATGGTATATTATCATTTTAAAGGAAATTAAGGCTACGAGATATATCAGTAGATTATAGAATTCTTCTATGTAATTGAACATTTTATGAAGACAGTAGTCATGTTTTATTAATTTTTATATCTATCACTTATTACAGTTGCTAGTACATAGTAGGGACTCAATAAATACTTATGAATGAAGAGCAGCCTTACTTTTACACAGAATATTTTGTCAAATATGAGTGACTAATTTTTTTTACTGGATGTTGACATTTACATTTTCTTTTGGCTAACATCACTGGAACTGAAACAGCAGCAAACAAAAATTAGAGATAAAATAGGTGAACTGGTTTAAGATTTCACAAGTATATGTATATCAACATTTTCAGGTACTGGGAAAACTTTCAAAATTAAAGCTGTTTGACTCCTTAAAGAAAATCCATGGAAGTTTTGAGAAGACTGTATTACAACTGTATTTGAAATGTTTAAGTGTGGAAATTTTAACTACACAGAGCAGGTTGTGTTTTAAAAAGTAAATGGGAAACATACAAGTCATTATATTTTAGGAAAAAAGGACCACAGATATCTCAAAGCTTGGAAAATGTAGAATTCTTTTGAAAAACAACATTAGAGGGTATTTAACAATAAACATGCAAAGTGTAAACACTGATCTTGATTGGGTATTGATATTCCTAGAATGAAATATATAAGATTATCAGGCTGGAAAGTGAACCGGAAATCATGTGGCCTAAGCCCCCCTTTATTTTGAATAAGTAAAGAAAGGGATATAGAAGTTTACAAGAATTGGAAGAAGGTTACAAGAATGTTTTGAGATTTTATGACTACTTGTCATAGCTTTATGAGTGCTGGTAGAAGATTCAAAGATAAAAGGTGAAGGTTTACTACCCACAGGAATGATAGAGGCTAGTGTATCAGCATCTCTGCATCCAGGGGACATAAAGGGGTATGTGACACATTCACACAGTGGGAATTACAGAAAAGCACTGTGCTTGGAGATTTGAATCTTTTTCAGTGGGCAAGAAACCATCTCTGTCTTTTCCCCTCCAGGGAGATATATCTTTATTATACTGCAAGGTAAATAAATATGCCAGCCTTTTCTCTCGGGAGATATATGACCCCTGTCTTCCAAGGCTATTTGCTAAACAAACATCTCTGAAAATATAATCTAGAGCAAAAGGTGGTTGGGCACCTCACTGCCAAGATATGTAGAAATGTGAGAGTTCTGTGGAGAATTGTCTCTCATCAGAATAACTAACATACAGCTGTCTTCACATCCGGGTTTTTTTCACACTTGCATGTTTTATACCCATAAATACCTTATGTTTCAACAATGTTTTCATTATGTATGTATAGATTCTTATTTTTTGGAAGCCTTGTTAGGTTGCCTGGTGAAGAAGCAAACTCCCAGGTGAAGAAACAAACTTCAAAATCTTCATGACAAGATTTAGGTGGTAGTCTGCATCATTGAAACACCCAGATTGTCATTCTGCCTCCCTTCTTCTGGTATCAGTAGTGGTACTCCAGTTTTGTCTTTGGATTTGGTCAGGTCTCATACAAATCAATGGAAACACACTAGTAGTGCTAAAAAACAACGGGGACCAAATATCAAATGAGACTGAATGTAAGGTGACTCAGAATAAAAGATAATCTTCCCTCTTTCTCAATAAGATGAACTAATATTTTTGTACATTTTAAATATATAAACTCTCAACGTTGTAGTTAAATTATGTGGCTTAGTGATAATGTCTAATGTATAATTTTAATCACCTACACATTCTTCAATCACATAAGCAATTATATCATGTGTTATTAGATTTTATTTTTCTCACTTTTTTTGAAACGGCACTACTTGGACTCTTCATATCTTCAACATGGACAGCCAGTTTTGGATCATCTAAGGCAGTTTTTTTTTTTGAATCATCTTTTTTACTTTCATGTAAATTATATCAACTCTAGAAGTTTTTGTTTCTGTGTCTCATGTTGCCACTACATATTTTATTTTAAATCATAAATTCAGGGAAGTTTCTTTTTCATGTTTGTGGTATATACTATGGTTTCTAAAATGCAACAGTATCATTTGTAACTTTTCAAGGTGTTGTTTAAATTTTTTGAACAGTAATGGTAGCAGGTAAGTTTCTTGACCTCTCTTTCTATCAGTTTGCTCATCTGACTCCAGAACTACTTCAGCTACAACTGATAGGGTATTTCAGTTAATTCTTCATAAAAAGACAGAACATGCCATGGACCATGACACATTTGAATTTGAATATCAGCAAATTGTCACTTTACTCAGAAAAGATTAGAAGGTGGAGGGAAATCTTTCCATTAATGTATATGTGGTATTTTTTTACTTTAGTTGAGAAATTTATGGTTCTATACTAATTTTTTATCATTAAAAAAGGAAAACCAGCCAGATATGGTAATACCTGTAATTCCTGCACCTTCGGAAGCTGAGGCAGGAGGATCACAAGGTCAAGCCCAATGTGGGAAATGAAGCAAATTAGTGAGAACCTGTCTCAAAATAAAATAATTAAATAAATAAAAAATGGAGCGGTACCTCAGCATGAAAACTTTGAGCTTAATACACATTACTGCAAAAATACGATGAAATAAAATAGGAAACACCATACATACCAATGAGAATTGTTATGAACATTGGATAGGAACTATGAAAGAACTTTACAAACCATGTTTACGTGTGTTTGTGTATTTCTTTCTACATTTCCCCCTATTATTCTCCTATCTGGATTGTTGGCACTCACAGATACCCAGTCACCCAAGCTTCAGACATGGGAAGCATCTTTGATCTACTCTCCAACTTCTGCCAGACTTTTTTCTTTGTGTTTTGATTCCCTTTTCTTAATATCAGTTCAGTCTTGTTCAGTCCTGACTCTCGCTGTCTTGATGAGCTCTGTGATCACCTGAGAGATGCTTTCCACCTGACCTACAGAGTAATCTACCTAAAATGCAAACCAAACTAATTCACTCTTAAGATTGAAAAATCTCCACATGTCTAGCATTTACCCAAACACATCCAAAGGATATTCTGTAATGGCAAGTCTATACATAAATGTTTGCTTAGTAAAGTATTTCATACCCAAAAGTAATTTAGCAATTCTGGAGAGTAGTATATTAGAAATTCTTGGTGAAAAATGCTGAGTTGCACATTAGATACTCTTGGAGTTGAGAAGAAAGATGTCTCTCAGTTTTCCCAAATAATTTGATATTAACAAACAAAATTATTTTGTTTGACTACTTGGTCAGAGGCATGTGGCGAAATACAACCCTGTAATATAAAGCCTTCCTCTTAACCATGGCACAAAGGCCTTCCTTCTGTGACCAGGAACTGCCCTGCTCTCTCTGTTTTCATCTCTCACCTGTCCTGTGGCCCATGTCCCACAGTCTGGCAAATGTTCATACTGTTTGCAAGAAATAGGTTTGATTTTCTAAAATGTAAGGTATAATCTAAATTCTTAAAGCTATGAAAAGTTTGTTATTTCAAATTTATGTGTCACCTTATGTATTTACTTATGGACGCAGGGAAATATCAAAGTATTTCTCTTTGGAGTTACGTAGCACATGCATTTTAAAGAGCTTGACTAAACACTAGGTTTCTAGCTTTGGTTGACATTTAAGATGAATCATACTGGAAAGCATTACACATTTTTACCGTGTAGCTAATGGATGAAAAAGGAACATAAGATATTATCTGCTTGTACCTCAGCTTTACATATGAAGGAAAAACCTGAATATATCACTGATTGTTCACCAAGAAATACAGACATTCATGAGATTAAGAGTTGAAGCTAATTAATATTATCTTGTTTTAAAAAGCTCAGAAGATCTGAAGTTAGTAGTTTGATAATTAAGCTGTTCTTCATTTTCACAAAGAAATTAGACATGATTAGGAACACTGAAGCACTGGGCAGGTCAATTTCTCATCATCGTTAAAATCATTTAATGCATTTTAATGGTGGTTGATAAGGTCCAAAATGCTGTGTCAGCCAAATGAAAAAATTTTACTCCATTATATGCTAAGTATAGGTAGAAATGAGCTCACATTTGCATTTTTATGCATTCATTCCCAAAATTTAACATTTTCTCTTAGATATGTGAAGTGGAAAGTATAATCTGCAAGGTATGGGCACCACTGAAGCCCATACCTCCTCACAGTGCACTTCTCAGGATCCTCAGACAAAAAATGTCCCATGGATAGATGATTAACAAGAAGACGTCCTCAGTATTTATGTAACTAAAGAATCATGCTTGAAGCTTTAAGGTTAACTGCTTGTATAAAAGACTTATTCCATTTATTTTTAACATTTATTATTAAGTACAAAATAACATCTTTGTCAGTTGTCTATCAGAATTAAAGATTTCATGAATTTATAAAGGTCAGTGAGCAAACAAACAAAAATAATAGTGCAAAAAGTAGTCTTTGATGGAGGTTCTATTTTCTCAATGATGACCTTAAAGTCTTCTACTAAGTCCCATGTATTTTAGATAAGATTCTTACATTTAAAGCTATTTTTTGTTAAAGAGCTAAGTGTTGAGATTATAAGAGATCAATAAATAAATATTCTTTCTGCTTACTTGGTTTATAAACAATTGAGACACAGCCATAGACAGGTGGAGAGTGAAATATTTTTTAACTGATAAAGAGCTAATAGATTTTGTAACTTGTATGTTAAGGCAAGTTAAGTGCATCTACTCACAATTCCTGATTCCCCAGCTACACATGGAGTACTACTTCCTGCTTCTAAGAGAGATTTGGATTTTTAGAGCAGATATAATTACATACTCAGAGTCACTGCCTCCCTTTTGTCCAAGGACTATGCCTATAGGTCAAGTGCCTTGTGCTCCAATCCAGTTGAGAGAACAAATGCTGTGATCCACCAACAGGTGGCTCTCTGAACTGCTGGGTAGAGCAATTTGGATGTGCGAGGCCATAAACAGGTCTTCTTTTGGAAACCAGAGGCATGACAGAAATCAACTCCTATGTTTATAAACTCTTACTAAATGTCCTGATGTAGATAACACAAGTAGGTTATGGTGAACGTGCAGACCCTGCACTCTGAAGGTGCCGCTGCCTTGAATTGTCTTGAAGCACACAGTGGAATATACAAGTGGAATACACATGTGTTAATACATGTGTCCTTGTGTAAAAGGTAAGTGGAGCTTGATCGTAACATTTCTGGTTGAGGGGATGAAAGTTGTTTCCAAAGTTATCGTGATATAAATTTCCTCTGTCCAGCAACCTCAGCCGCGTCTGTCTGTGACCCATTCAGAACTGCCCGTATCAGAAAACCTACTTGAGCATGAAGCTCCACTCGGACTAGTCTTGGGGCCCTTTTCAGGGTGCACACTATGAGCCACCGGGGTGAGGGCTGCCAGAAAAGAGGGAAAGAAGTGTCGGCCTTTGATTACTGAGGCACTGGGCAGCCATCTTAGTGAAAGTTATGATTTGTTCTGTGAATGTTTGCATGACTATCTAATATATATATATATATATATATATATATATATATATATATATGGCTTTTACTGTGTAACCAGGCAGGATGTTTTAAAGAAGAAATCAGATTTTGTCATTTTCTAACACTACTGCAGTTTCTGTTGCAGTATAGCAATAAATAGCTTTCAAAATATTCAGGGCATAAGTGAAAGTAGTTCACAAAACTCATGATACTTCTGAACAAAAGTTCTTCCAATTAACGGAGTATAACACAGATAGGTAATATGCTTAGAAAGTACCAGGAATTGTCCTGGGAGCCCACTGTCAATTAATTTACACTGAATTGACTCATTTACACCCCAAACTTCTCATGTTGGGTGTGACCATTATTATAATTGTTATCTCCTTATTATGAAAGAAGTAGTGAGGTCCTTACAAGGTTAAATGACCTAAGTCAATTCTCAAAGTTTACTATAAAATGACAGAAAAAAGATGTGGCTCATCTCTATGGCCTGAGCACACAGCCTGGCATTAAACTGCTTACCACCAGGGCAAAAGAATTGCAGATTATACTCACAAACTTAGTCTAATTGTAAAAGTTATTAATCGGAGACTTGTGGCTATTTGGTAAGTTTAAAGGAAACTTAACTGATGCCACTCATTAGTATGAATTTTAAGTGTTTGGTTTTATTTCAGCAGTATGTTTACTAACTAAACATTTTTATATGGCTTGACTTTATTCAGTTTGTGGATCATTTGCTCTGCTTTGACTTTGATGTTTCTATTTGAGGAGTTACATAATTGATTGAGTGGTTTACTGTTTTTCGTGTGTTTTCTTCCTTACTCCAGCAGAGTACGTACTGTATAAGATGTGCTGGAGATGGTTGGATTTTGCTAAGTATTTGTATAATGATTAAATAAATGAAGTTAAAAAGCACATTGTTTGGGCTACAGTGGCCTAAAATATATATCACATACCTTCAAGCAGAGAACAATTGTTAATCACTCAACTTTTTAGGAAGATGTGCCAAATGAATTATTAAAAATCCTGCAGGTCCATGACCTTATTAAATAAAATGTACTTAATGACTTACATTTATAATGCTTCTGTGTGCTTAATGATTTATATTCTTAACACAAGCACGTACTTGTTTATTTCTAAATGATGTAAAGTGATCAGTGAAGAGTTAAATGTTTAAGAATAAAATTTCTCCTACTATTCCTTGTGACATCAACAAGCAGTCTTATAAATATTTCATTTTGTCTTTAGACTTTATATGTAAGTTTTCTTTTGCCTGTAGTGTTCATTTCTTCCTCTTTTTCACTTTTTTTTTGTACTATCTTTCACTTCTCTTCCTTCAGGAAACCTTCAAAGGCCTTTTAATATAGGCCAGAAAGACACTCTGAACTGCCTATTCTGGCTCCTTTCATAACACACTGTAATTATTGAACTTTTGATCTGTTCCCCTCAACTAGACCATGTGTTGAAGTAGCACCTCAGCAGCCTTCCATAGCAAATCAATACACATTGAATATGTGAATGGGTGTCATGGGGTAAACTAGGAGGTCTGCTATAGGAATTGTTTTCAGCCAGTCTTGGATTTGGAAAACAGAATAGGAGAAAGAGGCAGGAATTGGAAGGATATACTACATGGCTCAGTGTTCATAAAGGGTCCTGGGTTTTGCAGAACTGGACATTATTTGTCATCCATGACAGATAATTCCTAGCCTTCTTTGGCAATGCCAGGAAAAAGTAGAATGGACCATAAGAACAGGAAAAATGTATGATTAGTGCTAGGTGAGGAAACAGAAATTACAGAAATATAGTGTGATGAATGCAGAGAATTTTTCCTAGGTGCCTGAGGAAAATGCAAGAAGAGCAGGCATGAGTGACTTCAGAACAGAAGTCACACAGAGGAAAGACAATAACAATAACGAAGTGAAAAATACCACCAGGTAGAGGGAGATAAAGCAATCACACGGAAACAAAATGTAAGAATAGTACTATGTAGAGAAATCAGAAAAGAAAAACCAGTTATAATAGAACTCTGTGCTACTACAGACAGAATAAGTTGTCTTGACACATACCTGGTGATGCTGTTACTATTCGTTTGTCTTTGTGCACACCTAAGACATCTTCCAGGACGTTGTATTCTCTTAGAAATGTATCAGCGTGATGATACCTAGATTCTTGTCACTGGAGTGTGCTTACTGCAATGTGTCTTCCTCGAGCTTTGTTAGCACTGCTCAGATTTCATCTTGCCTAAACCCTCGCAGTGAGCATTGGGGTTGGCTCCCCAACAGTACTCTGAACTATGAGCGTTAGTCTTTCTCCTCAGCGCACTGGCCCTAAATACACCGCCTGCTGAGGTTCTTTGAGGGAAGCTGCAATACTACATATCGCTGGCTCTGTGATGCTATTACAAGATTATTGGAATAGGTAAAATATATTCTTCTAAAATTTCAAATTAAAACTGTATGTTATCAGTGACTTAAATTTTCAGAGATAGGAGAAATGACTTTTATCCTAGAGTAATTCAAAAGGATGAAAGTAACGTTAATTTATGTCTATTCAATAAGTTAATTTGTGAGCAGTTCAACAGTTATCATAAATCATTGGTGGACCTGTTATCTCAATAACTAGTTCTATTTAAAGGAGATAATTTCTTTTATTCAAGCAGAAGATATGAATTTCTGGTTTAAACTTAGAAAAGCATTTAATCAGTTCTTATTTTATTTCTATTTTGCAATAAGATTCAAGACAACTTTTAAAAATCTATGTAGGATGATGTACTGTAGCATAATATTGGGAAATGGTTAACCAGAGGACGTCTTTTATTTGATTTTTCTCCTCTGTATAGAGGTTTAAGTGAGTTTAAAACTTTTCTTGTATGCTTTTCTTTAAAATTCATTGAAGTATGAGGAAAAGTGAATTTTTATTGGAAAGGTTAATGAGTAAATTCATGGCTTTCTGTATGTGTTCTGTTATAAATCCATTAAATGAAAGCACTAAAACAAATTAGGGTAT
>RJWT010008102.1:0-26727 GCA_004365215.1 Cuniculus paca
AGCCAAAGGAAGAGGAGCAGTCTTGGGAATATGAAACCAAGCTACCAGGGAACCACTCTACCAGTCAAGAGATCTTCCGCCAGCGCTTCAGACAGCTATGCTACCAAGAGGTTCCTGGTCCCCGGGAGGCCTTGTGCCAACTACGTGTACTCTGTTGTGAGTGGCTGAGGCCAGAGAGACATACCAAGGAGCAGATCCTGGAGTTATTGGTGCTAGAGCAATTCCTGACCATCCTGCCTGAGGAGCTCCAGTCCTGGGTGCGGGGACATCACCCTAAGAGTGGAGAGGAGGCCGTGACTGTGCTGGAGGACTTAGAGAAAGGAATTGAACCAGGACTGCAGGTGGGAAGGGGGATTTGATTTGTTGTGGGAGCCAGATCGGTGACCTTCAGGCTGGACAGAGGGGCAGCAGTAGGGGAAGTTGCCAAGGTAGAACAGTTAGTATGTGTTTCTGTCTCTGTCTTTTCTGCCTTCAACCTTTGAATGAGAAAGAGACTCTTAACTCCTCTTCCTTTCCCTGTGCTGACTCTAAGGAGGCTCTCTAAAGTCTCCTTGGAAGCATTGGTCCTGAATAAAATGAGTGGTGCCTGATCACCTGCAGGTTCCAGGCCCTGCACGTGGACCTGCACAGGAAGAGCCATGGGAGAAGAAGGCATCTCTGGAACAAGAACAGGCAGCAGGCATCCAGCTCCAACCTAAGGAGACCCAGCTCAAGTGTGAATTTCAGGAGACCCAGGCCTTCCCAGAGAGTGGTGAGGAGCAGAATTCTGGGGAGGGAGAGGAAGAACAGAATAAAAGATACAGTCTAATATCTTATAAATGGTGCATATTAGGTGCTTATATTTGCTACAATCATTATGGTCTTTTCATACCTCTTAACTGAGTTAACCTGTCTCATCACTCTAAAATTAGGAATAAGAATAATCTGCCTCGGGGTTGGAAGTATAGCTCAGTAGTTTAGCATTTGCCTAGCATGTGAATGCTTCTAGGTTTAGTCTTTAACAGCTCCCAAAAAAGAAAGAGTAACTTACCTCATAAGATAGTTCTGTGGGTTAAATCTAACATATGGCTGGCTATAAAGACTGACTAGCATCTCTTAGTTTTAGGAAGCCCTAAAGCAGAACCATAAAATGTTTATTCATTTCATGCTTGTTTATCTTTATTGCTCTTGACACCTAGTCCATAATAGCTCTGCCCTGAGCTAGAAACCAGCCTTGAAATATTTTTTTAGCTTCCTCCTGCTCCCCAAAACACATTTTTTTAAATTTATGAAGCTCTCCTCTGAGAGACACAGTGTCATTTTTATCTACTACCTTTCCCTGCTCCCATCTAGAACTTTTATTTGAAACTCTTTCATGTCTGCACTTACCTTCTAATCTTCAAATTAACTATGGAAATGTCCTTCTTAACCTGCACATATCTCCCAAACATCCATTCCTGTCTCCACAAGGCTGGGCTTAATCCTTAGGCTCTGTGGGGAAAAAAAGAAGTGCTCTCTTCCTTTTTAAAGGAACAAATCAAAAGGAAAGGCAGAGAGCATTGAGCAGATAGATAGCAGGGAGCTGAGTTCTCCCTTTGAGGAGGTAGCTGCATGACTTAAACATCTGGAGACTTACAAGGAAGGGATATCAATGAGAAGAGGTGAAGGTTACAGAGCCAGGAAAGGCATTCTTTTTGTCTTCAGGACATCCTTTTTCCTAATCCTAGTGACTCTTCTATTTTTTCCTTGCTTTCCAACAACAGTTGACCACTCCCCAATTGCTTAAAAATACGTTTATTTTTAAAGAGTGAATTCTAAGAAGTCCTTGCTTTGAAACTTACTTTATCTTTTAAGTGCACTTTTTAAGTATTCCATTGTGGAATACTTAAAAAACTGTATAAGCATGAGGATAGAAAAACAAGAAAGAAAGAAAACCCTCTCCCCTGCATAATTCCATCACCTAGAGAGTAACCATTGATAGTATCTAAGTGAATATCTTTGATATATATATATATATATATATATATATATATAATATTTTTAAGTTTTTATTTTCATCTTAGATGTGTAAATCCTAACCTAAGTGTCATTTTTCCATACATCCAGAACAGGTACACTTAGATCTTCCATCAGTCATTACAGAAGATCTTCCAGAACTCAAAGACAAAGGATTACTGCCACAACCACCTGTTACTGAAGTGGAATCACACACGTTCTTGGAAAACTTTGCCACTGACACCTCTACATTTGAAGCTACCTCAGAAGTCAAGGGCACCTTAGAACAGCAGCAGAGAAATCCCAAAGTGGAAAGACCAAGGTTGTCCCCTGCTCAGGAAAAAAGTTTCAGACAGATAGTTGTCACCCATAAGAAAACTCCTACAGGGAAGAAAGACCATGAATGTAGTGAATGTGGGAAAGCCTTCATTTATAATTCACATCTTGTAATCCACCAGAGAATTCATTCTGGAGAGAAACCTTTTAAGTGTAGTGACTGTGGAAAAACTTTCAATCAGAGCTCAAACCTCATTCAGCATCAGAGAATTCATACAGGAGAGAAACCCTACGAATGTAATGAATGTGGGAAGGCCTTCAGGTGGGGTGCTCATCTTGTTCAACATCGGAGGATTCATTCAGGAGAAAAGCCCTATGAATGTAATGAGTGTGGGAAGGCCTTCAGTCAAAGCTCATATCTAAGTCAGCATCTGAGAATTCACAGTGGAGAGAAACCTTTTATATGTAAAGGATGTGGGAAAGCTTACAGATGGAGTTCAGAGCTTATTAGACATCAGAGAGTTCATGAGAGCAAAGATCCTTCCCAGTGTACCAAAGGTGAGACAGTCTCCAGACAGACTTGTACTTTTGTCTAATTTACTTAGAACTAGCACCCATAAAAGTTATGAGCACCTTAAGGTTTTTCCTGTGTCTTTCTTGATTTAGGAAAAACTTCACATTACTGCAGACTTTATCACTTTATATCTTTCGTTTAAGATGACTTTGGCTACAAATAATAGCCAAATTGTGCTGCTTCTCCTTTCTGGCATAAATTTGAACAACTTCCTGAACTGCCCACTAATAAAATAAGCATAGTGGGCTGGGGATCTAGCTCAGTGGCCTAAGCGCCTGCCTGGCAACCTTGAGGTCATGAGTTCAATCCCCAGTGCTGCAAAAAAAAATTAAAATAAAAAAATTAAAATAAAATAAAATAAAATAAGCATAGTAATGCCTACTTCAGAAGAGTTCTGGCACAGAGTAGCTGGTCAAGCAATGATCATTATATGCAAATTTTCGTGTGAAAATTTTTGTCCTGTCTCCCTCAGAGCCATATTAGTCTGTGTCCTTGAACAAGATCATCTACAAATGACCAGACAGGAGTTGGAAACCACACTAGTAAATTAAACAGGGAAAGTTAAAGATGAAAAAATATCAACTAGTAAAAAGTGGTTACATGATAAAGAAGATAATGAGATCTCTAAAGAATATAGCAATAATGGAACAGGGTATAGCTACTACCTGTAGTGCTAAGGGAGAACACTCAGAAGGGCTTAGAAGCCCCCACTCACCCACTTCTGCCCAAGACTGAAATTCAGGTCTCACTGGACACAGTATGACTGTTCCAGAGGTGTGCTAGAGCCAGCTTGCAAGAGCCAGTCTTGCCCATCTCTTCCCAAGTCTGCCTTGAAATTAGTTGTGGAAATATTCACACTGTGGAAACCATCAAGTGTAACAAAACAGAAATTTTTTGACCTTGTTTAAATTTGCCAATACAGTAGCCCACTTACTGATGGAATTCATTGACAGCAGCAGGCCAAGACCGATGAACAAAAAGCCAGTAGGTTAGCTGCAGGTGAAACTTCTTAGAAGGTAGAGCCGGATCTCATGCACACCATTAATAGGTGTACTATAAGAGCAAGACAGAAAAAAACAGAACTCAAGCCCCTTCCTCTTGTCCCTTCAGTACCCCTTACTGACAAAGCCTAACATTATGCCACCTGGCAAAAGGAAAATCTGTTTGTTTTACTTTATGATAAAGCAAAACATATTTGGAGATAAGAGACAATAAATTGATCATTGACCTACATTTCAAGCTCCTTTCCATCTCAGGACTTCTGTCCTTGTTCTCTACCCCCTGCCTTCGTGTTTTCTTCCTTGTAGTTACATAAGTCACACCCCTTATCTAGAGCTCTGTTTCAGTGTTAGAAAAAACTTTCCTAACATACAAGTTTATTTTTGTCTCACATGAACATCCAGAGGTAGCAGATGATCAGTAAACTACAGTTTAAGGATTAAGTCAAGTCTAGCTCATGGCCTGTTTGTGTGCTCAATGCTAAGAATGATTTTTACATTTTTTATGTGTTTAAAAAAAGATGTGACAGACTGTGGTCCTAAAATATCTACCATATGGCCCCTTACAGAAAAAAGTGCCATACTCTGGTCTAGTGGGCAGCTCAGTTTAGTTTCACCAAATAATTCAGAGACCATATTCTTTATGTCTTCCTTTTCATTCCCTTAGGCTAGGATATGTACCCTATGCCCCAGCCCCCTAGAACTAGGGATTGAACCCAGGACCTTTGCACTGAGCTACATCCCTGACCCTTTTTTTTAATTTTTTGACAGAGACTCGCTAAGTTGCCCAAGCTGGGCTCGAACTTGCAGTTCAGCTTTAGCCTTCTAGAGTGGTGGGATTACAGGTATGTGCCAGTGCATCCAGCTTTGGCTAGTATGTTTGTGTGATTGAAGCTGGGTCATTACCATACCCATATTCCAGTTTATAGTAAAATTGAAGCAATAGTCACAAGGAAGTGATTTCCCTTCCAGTAAGCATCGTGGAAAAAGGACCCAGTCCTTTGATGAGAACTCACTTGCCTGGCCACATCTATCTTCCAGGGAAGTTAGAAAACATATATAGCAGGATGGCCATTAGTCCAGTTAAAAATAATGCTTTGAGCAGGTGTGGTGGTGGCATGCCATAAATGCCAGCACTTGAGAGGCTGAGGCAAGAGGATGTCACAAGTTAGAGGTCAGCCTGAGCTACATAGTGAGTTCAAGGCCAGCCTAATCTACATAGTGAAACCCTGTCTCAAAAACAACAGGAAAAAAACTATTACTACAGGGGAAAAGAAAACAATTTGTGGAGACAATGAAGAGTCTTCCACTCCATGAGACATCTTCACACTTCTACAACCCCGTGGTGCTGACTGATGAGGGAAGGAGAGTTCTGGTCCCAGAGAGGACAAAGCTGGATGCTGGGAAGCAGGATGGGGATAAGAGGTCAAGAATATGGATTAGAGTGCTGGCCTTGGTGGTCACTCAAGAAATAATTCTGACTACAGAGCCCTGTATTCAGCATTCTGAAGAGAGGTAAAACCAGAAAAATATTTTGTAGGCAAAATATACTGACCTGAAACCATCTCTTGCCTGTGTTAAGTGCAAAAGAAGCTACTGCAGCAAAAGTCCTGTGTGCTTAGTGTGATTGTTTCAGGAACAATCACAGGAATTCAGGAACGCCTTGAGGGAGTTAAAGTACCCTACTTGTATAATAATTGGTTCCTGTTTCTGTGTCTATAAGTGCCTTGTGCACATTTGCACTTTGCAGTTCATTCTGATAGCAGGAGGTTCCCAACTCTGCAGCTGAACAAACTAATCTGAAAAAATTGTGTTCTTTTGTCCACAGCGGGAGACAGACTGTTCTTTATCTTGGGAACCTAATGGGGAACCTATGTATGCTTTGTAAATTGCCTAAGTAGAGATTTTACAACAAATACACTAGTAAGTATTGGTGACCTGATCTGGAGGAAGTGGTCACTCAAGTGTTTTATGGACAGAGTGACTGGGATTGGTAAGAAATGTGGACTCCTCTTCTGCCTAGCAGAGCTTCTTGTCTGTTCAGCTATACATCTGGAAAAAACTCTTTCATCAAAGGGAAATACAAAGTACACATGAATGAGACACTTTTATACCCACAGTAAGAGAAAAATAGAGAATTTTAGTCAGTTCCTGGTCATAAGCAAAGTCTTTTAACAGTGAAACCAAAGTTATGGAATAAGTACTGTTAGAACAGTTTCATTTAAATCTTAGTTTTATCTGAGTACTTTATCATACCTATTTCTTTACTCCACCAGAAAAATCTCATGTGGGAACAGGCAAGGGCCCTGCCTACATAATGAAGATGTCTGTTGGAGGAAGCCACTGGCAAAGGAACTAGCAGACTGAACAAAGTAGTTTGAGCATTTGATTTAGCAGGATCCTTTCACTACTCCATCTTCCTGCTGTCAGGTTTTCCTTGCATCATGGTTCCTGGGGTGTGGCCACTGATTTCCTTCAGAAATCACCCTGTGAAGACAGACTAGCAGAGAGATAGAGAGCACTTAACAGTTGTGTTAATTATCTTAAAAAGGCCTGGAGCATTTTTTCTTCTGTTCAGCAGCTACTGGCTGAGCGGCAGTCTGCACTGTATCATCACCCCCAATGAGCACGCTGCTGTACAGTTGGTGGCAGCCATTTGAATAGCAGTAACCACAGTAGTGATGGTGTGTGAACTCTTGAGGGCAGGCAGCCAGTACGGATCTCAAGTTCAGTACTAACTAGCTGTTCATATAAACGAGAATGTCAAGAACTTGGTAGTAGAAGGGATTTTGGGGACATGTATTTGATAAACACCCCCTGTGTGCCAGGTCTTTCACATTCCTGGTCATATATATGAACACAGAGGGTCTCTCCGCCTGCCTTCATCAGGAAGTTTTAATTGGTACAGTGAGTGTAGGTGTGTGTGTGCCGCCAAGATTCACCTGACTTTCATCCGTGCTGCCTGCTGACATCTGACCTCTCCCAGGAACTGTTCTACAACAAAGGTCGAAGCCGCAGCCTAGCTTACATCCTGTCCCAGGGGCAGCCTGCATCTAAGCCACGAGAGTGGGGAGGTGACAGTGAGCACTGGTAAGCATCACTGACAGATCTTCCCAGACCTCTCTAAAGCTGATGGAGCCCTCTTGCAGTTGCATCACTATTTAACTTCTCCCTCTGCCCTTCCAGTGACCCTTTTCTCTCAGGTGTTCCCAAGAGCTTTCCCCAATAAATAACCTCCACACACTCCGTCTTAAAGTCTTATTCCCAGGAATCTCACCTCATGAAAATTAGGAAACATCAAATAAGCAGAGCAAAGAAATATGAATGAAGGGGAGAGGCAGATGAAATTGCCTGCACTTTTAAGTCACTAATTTGCAGGGAAAGTCACACAAACCCCTACCTACCCTCCTGCTTTTCTGTCACAGTATTCATAGATATATGTCCATTGAACAAATTCCAGGGGAAACCACAATGAAAAAGAAACGATCCTTTTTTTTTATTTTGAAAAGAATACAACCAAACAAAATAAAACAGAGTAAAGTCAATCAAAACAAAGCAACGAACATGGTACATGACTTTTAAACGGTAAAAAGCAATTGGTAAGGCTACCATAATGGCTCTTGTTATCTGCAGTATACCTGCCCATACTATCAGGGATAAGTAAAATCAAACAAAATACAACAAACTAAAACAGTAAAAACAAAACAAAACATAACAAAACAAAACAAAGCAGAACAATGTAAGCAATACAGAATTTCAAGATACTAGCAAAACAGCATTGTCTACCATATTTGTTATCTTCAGAATAGTTGCCTACACCTTCAGATATATTACAATCAAACCACACAGAATAGAGTAAAATCAATCAAAACAAACAATGAAAGCCATACAGGGTTTCTAAACAAGATAATTGGACATCCTCGATGGCTGCAATGATACATTTTATCTTTAGCTGTCCATGCCAGAAACAATCCTTTTCTTGTGAGACATTCGCTACTAAGTAAAGGGTGGGAGACAGGGGAACCAATAACAGGGACTTACATATATTGGGGTCTATGTCTTAACAGAAGCCTGCTGTGAGAACACATCTGGAAAAGGTGCAATCTGAGCTCCGTGCTTAAGGATGTGGAGGGGTGAGAAAGAAGAGGGGATATTCTGGGTAGGAAAGAGGGAGAGGGGTTCCAAGCCAGAAGGCGAGGAAAACTCTTTGGTAGACCTGTTGTATTCAGTGCAAGGAACAGAAGTACTAAATGAAGTTGGAGCAGTGAACTGAAATTTAGCAGATATTATGGGCTTATAGACCATGGAGAGGATTTTGGACTTTTAAGAGCAGCAAGGAGTGGTTAATGGGAAGTGACCCCATCAGTTATTCAGTTGTGATTTTAAGAATATCACTTAAGGCTGGGTGTGGTGGCACACTCCTGTAATCCCAGCACTTGGGGGGCTGATGCAGGAGAATTGTTGCAAATTCTAGACCAACCTGGGCTACAAAGTGAGCCCAAGTTCAGCCTGAACTGCATAATAAGAGCCTGTCTCAAAAAGACCAAAAAAATATATATATATATATTCACTTAAGTTGCAGTGTGGAAAACTAAAAACAGAGTTTTAAGAGGTCACTGCAGTAACTTGCAAATAGTAGAGTTTTTTGAACAGAGTGGCCATGGGGATGAAGAAGAAAAGAGAGAATTGAAAGATGTGAAGAGGGCAAGTGGGGTAAGTCTGACTTCGCCAAGCAGAAACCAGCCCCCTTGTTCTCTAAATTCAGTCTCTTTATGCTGAGGCCAAATAGTGGAGTGCCTCTGAATTTCCCTCCCAGGAGCCTTGGGTTCTAAGCAAGGTCCCATTCTGCAGGCACTTGCCTCTGGACACACCCGAGGCTATAAGCAGCTGCTTGGGCCTGGGTTCCTGGGTCCTGGGAGGCCACAGTTGGCAGAGTGGCTGCCATATGGACAGTGTGGACCATAATCCATAGGGGTGACAAAGAAGAGCTGCTGACCAGGGAGCCCATGGTAGGGAAGGCTTCGGGCTGCAGCATACAATTTGGCTTAGGGTTAGGGCAGTCAGCCTGGGAGCCTTGTCTCTCTTCTTCCAGGCACCTGAAAATTACTGAAAGCTGTGCTTCAATCACACTACCAGCATCAACAAGTAGGCTTTAAAGCCAGGAATGGTGGCACACACTTTTAATCCAAGCACTCTGGGAGACTGAGGCAGGAGGATTGCAAATTTGGGCCCAGCCTAAACAACTTAGCAACTTAGAATTTGTCTCCAGAAAAAAAAAAAGCTGCATTATAGCTCAGTGTGGAGGCCCTGGGTTCAATATTCAGTACCACCAAAAAAAAAAAAAGAAAGAAAATAAATAAACTAGGTGTGGTGGTGCACACCTGTAATCCCTAGACACAGGAGGCTGAGCAGAAAGATCACCTTGTGTTCAAGGCCAACCTGGCCTACATAGTTTAAGGCCAGCCCATCAGAGAGTTATGGGGGTGGAGAGAAAGAAGAAAAGAAAACCAAAGAAAAAAGAAAAGAAAAGGTCAAACTAAGCTGGACGCCATAGTGCCAGCTACTTGGAAGGGCGAGGCTCCAGGTAACTGGAGTCTTGGAATTCAGGGTCCTTATGAGCAATGTAGCAACCCTGCCTCAAAAAAAAAAAAATCAAATTGTTTCCAAATAACTGCATTCCAGGAGAAACCTCAAAAATATTTAAAGGCATTAAGAAAAAATAAAAGCAAAAACACTCCAACACACAAGATTTACAATAGTACGCCACGTGTTCAAGAAGTTAAAGAAAAATATGAGCATGTAAGGATAGATACAGAATATATTTTAAAATTGTGATATATCTTAAAATTGTGATGAAAAATACAATGACCTAAAAAAATATACTGAATAGAAAAATATCCAAAATACAACAGGTGTTAAAACACTTGTAAAAGATGACTACAGCATTTGTGAGTCATGGGACAACTTCAGGAGGAATAAACAGTCAAAGAAATTAAGTTCATGCCAGGTGTGGTGGTACACTGCCCATAATCTCAGCAATCTGGGAGGCTGATGAGAGAAGGAGTGCAAGTTTGAGCTCAGCCTCATCAATTTAGTAAGGCCTTGTCTTGAAATAAAATTAAAGGACTGGAAACTAACTCAGCAATCCCTGGGTTCAAGCCCCAGTACTGAAAAACAGACAAAACTCACTTCAGGAAAAAACTATATCCAAGAAGATAGATATAATGTGTAAAACACATACATGAAATCAAGAAGTAAATGAAAGCCCTTACAAAATAATGATACAAGGAAAAGATCTGACTTTTTTTGTAACACAGAGTCTTACTCTAGTTCAGGCTACTCTGGAACTCTCTATGTAGCCCAGGCTGGGCTTGAATTCACAATCCTCCAAATTTTGCGATTAGAGACATATACCACCAAGTGGACTCATTTATTAATTTTTGAGTGGCAACCCTAAGCTGATTGTGATACACTCCTCAACAACAGTTACTCCTATCCTCAAGCAGGAAAACAAAATGACCCCAAAGAAAAGAGGAAATATCAAGATAAAGGAGCATGAATATGATCAGAGTAAACATATGCAGTATAGAAATGTCTGTGTGAAGCCCATTAATTTGTACAATTATTATGAATTAACAACTATGATTTAAAAATAAATAATAATGCCGGGCATGGTGGCACATGCCTGTAATCCAAGCACTTGGGAGGCTGAGGCAGGAGGATTGCCATGAGTTCGAGGCCAGTCTGGGTTATATAAGTGAGTTTAAGCCCAGCCTGCACTAAAGTGAGACCCTATCTCAAAAATAAATAAATAAATAAATAAATAAATAAATATTAATTTACCAAGGAGGGGAAAATAGAAGAAAGATCAAAACAAAGTTTCAAGTGTCCTATGATCAGTAAATCCCCAGATTGGTGAACAGTGTGGATACTCCAATGCTAAAGTTGGTGAGAGCTCTGACCAGAGTTTTTGCCACATTGGTATTCAAAGGGTTTCTCCAGTGTGAATTTTCTGATGAACTCCACAGTAGGAATTCCGTCTCATGGTCTTCCCACACTTGCTGCATTAGTAGTGTGAACTCTGATTCTGAGAAACCTCTGATCTCCACCTGAAATCTCCACCCTAAAACACAAAGATTCCAGGTCTTTCCCCTACCTGCTGCACTCCTGGAATTCCCTCCTTCAGCCAATGGAATTGAATGTGGATCACAGCATTTACTTTGACAACATTCCTGCTCATTACCAGCCACAGTCCAGTTTAGCCAACATAAGCAGCTGACCAAGGCTGTGCAAGCATTTTTCTCCTTTCTTTGTAATCTTTGGATAATCTACCTAGGAGCTGCCCAAGATCTCTGACCGTTTCCAACATACCATCACCTTTTCACAGCTGTGAGTTCAATCCCTGGTTAAAATAAAATAAAAATAAAAATAAAAACACATGGCATCACCTTCTCTCTGCAGAAGATCTCAAGTTACCCAAAACACACTGCTGACACCAGCACTCATTAACCCCCATCTATCTTTTTTTTTACCCTCAATGGTCTCAAAAGACAGTGTCTTCTTTCTTTCTAAAGGCAATCCTGGCTTCCATACTTTGATGCCATCCTTTCTACCACAACTAAATTAAAAGGTAATAATTATTGATTATTTCACAGGCCTGCTGGCAGTCCAAAAGAGCCTAGGCTGCAGCAAAGACTATAAATATCTGTGGCATGGCTGAATGAATGCTAACCTGGAATGTGAAACATGTTCACCAACTGCAAATCGCCGTAAATGAGTGTGGTCACCCAGCATGCAGATCAGGGAGAATTGGCCGGTGTCCCAGAGTTTGCACACCTATCAGAGAACCAGTCCCCACCAGATCTCAACTAATTAGTACACGGTGCGCCACCTCAGCCCTTGACCCCACCCCTAGATCTCCGAGGAGTCCTGAGGCACAGAGGTGAACTCCTCCCGGCTCCTAGAGAGGCTGCAGTTACAGACACTCTCACCCGCGTTGAGGTTGCCTTCTCTTTCCTCCGGCTTCTGCCTGTTCCCGGGCCAGGCTGGCGACTGAGCACTTTTGGAGGCTTGGAGGGCACCGGAGACTGATTGCATCCACCAAATGAAAATGGCCTGCAAGAATGTGCTATAATAAGCTGGGCGTGGTGGCTCAAGCCTGTAATTCCAGCACTCGGGAGGCTGAGACAGGAGGATCATTGTGAGTTCAAGACCAGCCTGGGCTACAAAGTGAGCCCAAGGCCAGCCTGAACAGCACAGTGAGACCCTCTCTCAAAAAGACAAGGGCCGGGGAATCTAGCTCAGTGGCCTAAACGCCTACCTGGCAAGCGCGAGGTCATGAGTTGAATCCCCGGGGCCGCAAAAAAAGAAGAGGAGGAAGAGGAAGAGGAGGAAGAGGAGGAAGAGGAGGAAGAGGAGGAGGAGGAAGAGGAAGAGGAAGAGGAAGAAGAAGAAGAAGAAGAAGAAGAAGAAGAAGAAGAAGAAGAAGAAGAAGAAGAAGAAGAAGAAGAAGAAGAAGAAGCTGCTGCTGCTATAATACAAGTAAAACATGTATTGTCAGCCGGTACTGCAGGACAGACGGAGTCGCAACCGACTCCTTGAACAAAGTTCCAGGCTAGGTGACAAGGACGTAGGAAACAACGTCCAGGGGCCTGGAAAGGGGCGGGCTGGACCTCTCCCCTCAGGGCGGGCTGGGCCTCTCCCTTCAGGCCTCCTTCTCTCTTCTCTCCGTGCCCGCCCCACCGCACACACACCCCAGCGCCCCTGTCATACCCTCCCCCTCTGGGAATCCCTACTTCAGGTTATCACCAGGAGCGTCCCGCCCCTTTCCACTGGTTTTTACTGGAACTCCAGCTGCCACCCATTTCCAGGACTTCACACTGGCAGACCCTTTTAACATCGTTTCATCCACAAAGCTGAGCAATGCACAAAAGAAGTCATTGTAGAAGTTACTTCATAATGTTTGGGTCTGAAGTTCACTTTGAGGAACCTATAAAGGACTAACAGGGATGGGTTTAAGGAGATTCATGAATTCCCTGATCCTGTATGTGCATTTCTTTTGGCAGAGCTGATTCTTGATTTAACAACTTGAGAATCTGCCTTAGAAGTCACTAGAAGAACACTGTAAAAATAGAATTTTAGGTAATTAACAGCAGCCCTGAAATCTCAGCAATAGCTTATTTTAAAAAAAAATGGACCATTCAGATATACTGCTCATAATGAAGGAAAATGTGCATACATATACACAGGTACACACACTAGCTGTTTTCTCTGTTATTAAAGGATCCCACCAAAGTGAATGAAGGTCAGTGTGAACAGTGTACTAAAATCTGAAAGCTCAGAGCAGCAGGTTGGGGTATTTGGGTAAGGGTGAAACTTATGTAGTGGGGGTGAAACTGGTACAGTCATATTAAAACTATAATGAAACATATTGCAGTTTGGAATAATAAACATCATAAAGCCATCATAGAAGGCAAATTGTACAGACATACTTTATTTACCTAAAGTTAGTTAAAGAAAGAATAAAATGTACATGGACATGGCTTCAAAAATTCTGGAGGACATTTCTGGGTACTCAGGTAGGACTCTGAGATTGTGAGACCTAAAATTAAGATCCTTAATGGGTCTAAAATTAAGACAATTCATTACTTTTCCTTCATGTAATTCTACTTGCACAAAATTAGGACTACCAGTCCAAGTTATGACAATATGATTCCCAAGTAGGTTGAAGAGGAAGGACGGAAAACAGAAAGAAGATTCTTCCTGAGACAAGTGACAGGTAAATAGGAGAGGGAATGAGGTTACAGGATGTGTACAGTGTACTTAAGAAGATGGAGGTAACTTCACTCCCAGAATTCTGCTTAGGAAAGCACTGCACTTTGGAAGTTTCTCCCAAGAATGACATGAGACCTTCCCCTTCTTAAGAATGTGCTCGGGTACAACAAAAGTTGCTTACTAATGTTCAGATAAGGGGACTGTTAACTAAAGGGCCTTTTCTTCCTGGGCTGTGATAGATTTAACGTAACCGAGCTAGGTACAGAGAGTGTGGGTAAATGGATTGTGTATTGGGCAAGAGGGAAAAAGGAGCTAAGGTGGCTGAACCCAGAGAGGGAAAGATGGAAAAAAACCTGTTCAGAAGGGGCTTCTGAGAACAAAAGGTCTAACAACATATACAATATAAACCCTCCTCCAATTTTTACACATCTTCACTGAAGGTCTTATTACCCGTGGATGTGTTTGTGTAGGTACATTCTTTGGAGAGAGCTTAAAGGTGCTGATTTTTATATCAGGAAAAAGCTAATGTGGAAATAAAATATGTGAACACACAAAAAAACAAGTTAAAGAGATAGGTGGCATCAATGATACAAACAGCCTGCTGCAGCACACATGCCATAGGTTCACCACCACTGGTCCAGGCACAGTTTGAACTTGAGCAACAACAAAGAAATGAGAAAGCTCACTTCACTCATAATCACCCTAAGAGGAGAGGTCAAAGCGTCTCCTGTCAAGAGTCTGACACTTAAAGAGGCAGAGGTACCTGGAAGGATGCAGAAACTGCCTATAATCAAATGTTCGTTTACACAGCCCTTTTATCAAGCCAAACATATGAAACTGAGAGAAACGTTATGTTGGAATACAAAATAAACCCAGTTTATGGATTTGGGCCATGACCAGTTATGTTCCCAAGGATGTTTTAAATTCATTATATTTGAATCTATGTAGTAACTAGTAATGAAAAATGTGCAAAAAGTTTCAAATAAGGCAGTAATGAATCAGCCTACCTGCAGCACAGCATTGTGGTTAAGAGGTTGGAGTCTTGTCTCTAGCATGTGCTAACTGTGTGACTCATGTCCCCCATTTATCCCACCTCATTTTTTAAGTTGGGGAAAGAATTCTCATATCATTGATGGTTGCACAACTTCGTACATTTACTAAAAATCATTCAATTGAATGCTTAAAACAAGTAATTTTATGGTATGTAAATTATATTTCAATGAAGCTGCTTTTTTAAATAGTACCCACAACACAGAGATGCTATGAACATAAAAATGTAAACTGTCAGGCACTATGCCTGGCACATAGTAAATAATAAATATTAGTAGTCAGTATTAGTGTTAATAGATATTAAAGAATAGAAAAATGAAGTATGTAAAGCTTGACTTTAAAAAAAAAAACTATTTGGCTGGTTGAAACTTCAGAGATCATTGAGTTCCTCTCATTTGACAAATAAAATTATAGACCAGCAGTTGAAATGCCTTATTCAAGGTCCAGCTCACAACAGACCCTAGGCCTGCTGAATACTCATTAGTGCAATTTCCACTACCATAGATTGCCTAAAAATATGGACACATGAGAAACAAATGTTTCCTTAAAGAACAGATAACATGTAGAACACCAAAAGAGAGAGAGAAAGAGATTGTAGAAAGAAAATCCAAGACCATCAAGCAAACCAAGAGGCTGTCACATCTGGAACCAGCAACAAGGACCCCCAACAAGGGAGTCCAGGTTATGAGAGATGAAGTACTTTGGCAAGGTCAGGCCATCACTTAGATGAACTGGCTTATCCCTCTGGCCAGATATTTGGTAGAGGTGAAACCACAACAATTATGCTGCTTCCTGAAACACCAGGATCTAGAACTAAAGTGAATGCAGATTTCTTGGGCACAGTCACTCCTAGCAGCCTGAAGTAGAGATAGCTGCTCAGGTGCCACTTCTGCCATGCTGAATAGGCCGACTTTAACTGCTTATGCACTGACTATACCTAATCAGCCCCCTGGATTCTAAGGCCTTCACTTACAATCTTGTACATTGCCTGTCAGTTCCCTCCTTCATGGCATCCTCTCAGAGGAATGAAGTCTACCAAAAGATGTGAAAATAACCAGGCCTCCTACTGTTTCATTAACCCTGCCATCTTCTAAGGGAACTTGACAGCATGGCTGGAAGATTTTGAAGCTAATAAAAGCTTACTAAATCATTCTAAGACTAAACAGTGGACAGAAGAATGAAGTGTATCTTCTAGGTCATGACTTTCTAAGACTCCAGGGGATAATGTTCAGTGAGTCAACTCTGTAATTCTTACAAGGTGGTAAATCCTATTCCCCCACTTTTCACAAAGAGCAACAATTTAGGCTAGATGCAAGTACAGACTCCTAATGTTATGTGATCCACTAGGGGAGGAGGAAGAAAAGGAAAGATGGGCAGAGGAGAATTAAGGCCTGAAACAGCTTTTATGATTTAACTCAGTACACTAAAACTTCTCAATGAACAGTTCATAAAAGTGCCTCATCCTTTTAAACCAACTGTTGAAATAAAAATCAGTAGAACAGAGGAGATTCTGTCCATTCATTTATCTGAGAACTTGGGGTTCAGATAATGAACAAATGAATAAGTCTAACTTCAGTCTTTTCCCAAAAGGCTTTCCTGTTTTGCACATCATTCCATACAGTGAACACTCTGATGTCGGAGGAGGTGAGAACTCCGACTAAAGGTCTTCTGACACTCTTGGCATTCATAAGGCTTCTCTCCAGTGTGAATTCTCTGATGTATGATAAGTTGGGAGTGCTGGCTGAATGTTTTGTCACACTCATTACATTCGTAAGGTTTCTCTCCAATGTGAATTTTCTGGTGAAGCAGCAGCTCAGAGTTATCCCAAAAGGTTCTTGCACACTCATTACATTGATGAGGTTTCTCTCCAGTATGGATTCTCTGATGGACAATAAGGTGAGACGTCCGCCTGAAAGCCTTCCCACACTCAAAACATTCATAAGGTTTCTCTCCAGTGTGAATTCTCTCATGTCTAAGAAGTTCTGAATTCCCTCTAAAGGCCTTTCCACATTCTTTACATACGTAGGGCTTCTCACCAGTATGAATTCTAATATGTCTAATAATCTCTGAGTTCTGGCCAAAAGTTTTACCACACTCATTACATTCATAGGGCTTGTCCCCTGTGTGAATTCTTTGATGCCGGATAAGCTCAGAACTCTGACCAAAGCCTTTCCCACATTCGTTACATAGATAGGGCTTTTCTCCAGTATGGATTTTCTGGTGTCTAATAAGGCCTGAGCTATGTTTGAAGGCTTTGCCACACTCATTGCACTCATGATATCTCTCTTCAGTATGAATTCTCTGATGCTGAATAAGCTGTGAGCTAACCCTAAAAGTCTTCCCACATTCATTACATTCATAAGGTTTCTCTCCAGTGTGGATTCTCTGGTGTAAAATAAGGGCTGAATTCTGACTGAAAGCTTTACCACATTCTTCACATTTATAGGGTCTCTCTCCCGTATGAATTCTATGATGGTGGATAAGATGGGAACTCTGAATGAAAGCCTTTCCACATTCATTACAAGCAAAGGGCTTCTCTCCAGCATGAATTCTTAGATGCCTTCGAAGGCTCGAGTTAGTTCCAAATGTCTTCCCACATTCTTTGCATTCAAAGGGTTTTTCTCCACTGTGAACTCTCATATGCTGGATGAGATGTGAGTTCTGATTAAAGGCTTTTCCACATTCTTTACATGTATGAGGCTTTTCTCCCACAGATGTCCTTTGTGTTTTGTTAGGTTCTAAATTCTCTATGAAGTTTTGACCAGAGATACCAAATGTACTAACCCTCTGTGCTATAACATCTCCCTGATATGCCACCAGGTTTGGGCTGGGACTGCAACCTCTCTCACTCTCACTATTCTCCTGGTCTTTCTCACTTGAGGGTGACTTCTTAAAGATAATCAACCCTGATGTAAAGTCCATCTCCCGAGGCAACTGCTCCATAATCTCTTCTGAGGACTCTCTTAAATGTCTCTCTAATGTGTCTTCTTCACATGCTGCACCAAAGTCATGACCTTGGTAAACCACTCTTGGAAGTTTTTCTAGTGTTGGTCCACATGGCTGAGATTCTTCAGAAATTTCTTCCTTGGGAATCACCTCCTTGTTCTCAGTCCCCATCTCACAATCTGAAATGAAAGTGAGTAAATATATGAAACAGCTGTATTCTATTAAATAAAGTTAACGCAAGGGGAGTACAGAGTTGTGGTATGGCACTAGTAACACTCAAAAACAACCTTGCCATCTGATGCAATGACAGGATGCTGCTGGTGAATCTAAAGAGCATATAGAGACTAAAGAAGAGAAAAATAACTGGAGGAAGAGATCTGAGGGCAGAAATAGAAAACGGAATGTAAAGAGATACTGATAAAAGTCCCATACAACAATGGGTTAGAGTGGAAGCTAAGGTTGGTTTGTCTTTTTTTGCCTTTTTTTTTTTTTTTTTTTTTTTGCGGCACCGGGGATTGAACTCACAACCTTAAACTTGCCAGGCAGGTGCTTAGGCCGCTGAGCTAGATCCCCGGCCCTTTTTTGCCTTTTTGAGACAGGGTTTCACTATGCAGTTCAGGCTGGCCTTGAACTCACTTTGTAGCCCAGGCAGGCCTTCAACTTGCAGCAATCCTCCTTCCTCAGCCTCTTGAGTGCTGGATTACAGGTGTACACAACCACATCTGGCTGGAAGCTAAGGTTGGTATAGAAAACATTCAAGGAAAATGACAGCCATAGCTGGGGATTTAGCTCAGTGGCATAAGCGCCTACCTGGAAAATGACAGCCATATTAATAGATGGATATATGGGAAAAGTTGAAAGAGATGAATTAATAGAAATCATATTTGGATTTATAGACAAAACAACCACAAAATGAGTGGCAAAAAGAACTATTCTTAGTCAGTTATACGGTTCTCATCAGCTCTATAGACCAGGATATAGTATGAATATGTGTCTCCCAATTAAAATGTTAATGTGACTTAGCACAGAAATAAATATACTTAGCTCCCTTTATTTGGATGAAGTAAGAGTCTAGCTTTAATTGTTCCAGATGGCTAGTGAACTGTATCAATACCGTTACTAAATAATTCTTTTACCTACTGATTTAACATGCCACCTATACCATAGTCTAAATATATATATTTCTAGATTCCATTCAGTTGTTTATCTAATTCTTCTCTAATATTAAACTGTTTAACCTGCTGTTTTATTAAAAATTTTAATACATATTAGAGAAAGATATGTCATCAGTGTTCTTTTTTATATATATTTATTCTCATATTTTCCCAAATAAATTTTAGTGTAATTTTGTAAAACTTCAAAATTTAGCCTGATTTTGTTTTTATGTCCATCTGGTCTCTGTCTTTTCCATTAGCCAGTATTTCTTATATTTTCTAACCGGTTATTTTTATACACAGCAGTGCTGTTGATCCTTACATATCAATTTTATAATTGGCCCTTTTATAGAGTTTTCTTAACAATTTTATACTTTGTTTTGTTTTGCTGTACTGGTGATTGAACTCAGGAACTCTGCACTGAGCTACATCCCCAACCTGTTTGTTTGTTTGTTTGTTTGTTTGTCTGACAGAATCTAAGTTGCTAAATTACCCAGGCGAAGCTGAGACTTGTGATCCTCCTATCTCAGCCTCCAAAAGTGTTGGGATTACAGGTGTATGCTACCTGATCCAGCTCTTTTATAGGTTTTTTGTTTTTGTTTTTGTTTTTTTGGTACCAAGGATCGAACTCATGACCTTGTGCTTGCCAGGAAGGTGCTTATGCCACTGAGTTAAATTCCTGGCCCCCTCTTTTATAGAGTAAACTTTTTTAAACTTTCTAAAGAGCTATGGAAAATATTTTAGTTGCCAACACCAATATCTATGCTTCCTCATCTCCTTACAACAGAATAATAATCTACTTAGAGAGACAAGGAGCCTGGCTCCTGAAATACATTTGTCACTTTTCATTGAGTTGGGTTTGGTCATATGGCCAAATTCTGGTCAATGGATCATGAGATGCAAATGAAAGCACATAGGAAATATCCTTAAAGCTGAAGATAAACAGTGCTTTACTTTCTTCTTCCCTGCTATTCCTGGACCATGATGTGACAGTTGGAACATCATCTTGAACCATGAGTACAGCAGCATGCCAAAAGACCTGTCAGAGATGAATGGAACCAAGGGTACCTGATGACTCTAGAGTTGGTATCAGTCCTGGAATCTCCCTCTCTGGGATTCTTTTATCAAGATAGGAGAGAGAGAGACAGAGAGACAGAGAGACAGAGAGACAGAGAGACAGAGAAACAGAGACAGAGAGACAGACAGAGACAAAGAGAAAGAGAAGGAGAAATAGAGAGAAAAAGAAAGAAAGGAAGGAAGGAAGAAAGAAAGAAAGAAAGAAAGAAAGAAAGAAAGAAAGAAAGAGAAAAAGAAAAAGGAAAAGGGAAAGGGAAAGGAAAGGAAAAGAGAGAGAAGAAAAAGAGAAAAAGAGAAAAAGAGAAAGGAAGGAGGGAGAGAAAGCTTTTGTTTAAGTCACTGTGTTTTTAAAAATGATTATTATATGAAGCCAAACCTATTCCTAAATAATACAATTGTCCTGGGAATTTAGCTAACCCTATTACAGAAGCTGAGTCACAACTGTCGCAGTGTGTGGCTATGGCAGCATAGAGAATAAAAGTTTACTGGGCTGGGGAACTAGCTCAGTGGCCTAAGCGCCTGCCTCGCAAGCACGAGGTCATGAGTTCAATCTGCAGTGCCGAGAAAAAAAAAAAATACTTAACCACTCTAAAAGATTATTCATAGACAAGACTTAGTTCAGTCACCAAGAGGGTCACAGAGGTTATTCAACCAAAAGCACCCAGAGTTGGGGAGACTGCTAGGAATAGCACCAAAGCCAAGAACTCTCAGGTTTTTATTTAAAATATCTGTGTAGCCAGGGATATGGCTTAGCGACACAGTGCCTGCCTGGCAAGCGTAAGGTCCTGAGTTCAATTCCTAGTTCCAAATGAAATAAAATAAAATAAAATAAAATATCAGTGTAAGCCAGGCATAGTGGTGCACACCTATAATCCCAGCACTTGGGAGGCCGAGGCAGAAAGATTACCAGAAGTTCAAGACCAGCCTGGGCTACAAAGTGAGCTAAAGGCCAGCCTAAACTGCATAGCGAGACCCTGGCTCAAAAATAAATTTTTAAAAAAATCAGTGTAAAAGAACAAAGAAGTTTTGAATAAAATGGATTTGAAAAATAAAAAAAAAGATAAATAAATAAATAAAAGACAAAGAAGTTTGGGCAAGGAACTGTCTCAAAGCTAGGCAGTTTTCTTGGGGAAAGGGAAGGGACAACAGCCAGACGCAACATGCCTCACTAACACAAACTTCTTATTGCTTAACCTTTCACTTCTCAGAGCCTGTGTGCTTTTGCCCCACAGTGTAACCATTCATTCCTCGGTCAAGTCTCCCACACCAATGATGGGGGAATAAGCCTGACTTTTGCTCACGTACTAAGCAAACTTGGGCTATTATTAAAGTGACCCTTTGTATTGGGCAGTGAATTTGTATATCACAACAAATTTGAGGAATATAATCCTGCCATTAGTAAAAGTCTTAAACATGGAAGATAATACTCATGGAGTGGGGACAGGTAGGAAGGGATGAATTTCATCCTTTAGACAATGTAGAATCATTAAATGGTTTTAGCCAAGAAATGATAGTTTAAGGTCAGATTAGCATTTCAGGTAGATCCAAACTAATGGACCCTTAGTAGCTGAACTAGAAATCTGTAGGTCATCATATAGGGAAATCAACTAGGAGACTGATGTAGTCATCAAGAAAAGAGGTGGTAAGATCTAACTAGAGGACTGGTAGTAGTAGGGATGAAAAGAAAATAATACAAGAGTCAGCGGCAGTCACAGGCCATGTGAAGCAGAAACAAGAAGCTAATCCCTTCCTGTGAGCTGGCTAGCACACAGGCTGGGACACAGGAAGAGCCAAACACCACCAGCAGCCCCCTCCCCTCAAAACAACTAGCTGGTCTGGAAAAACACAGGCTGGGATGATAGCTACTGAGGTAGGAAAAAAAACAACTTAATGCTTATAGCATTTAGTTTTTGATTGACTTTGTAGGTGGTCTGAGCATCTATTTGAAGAATGACAATATGCAGTATAGCAACTATGGGGGATTTCCTTCTGAAGGTGGTAGCCATTGTTAATTTCCTATTATCTTGTTTTAAAGTCCTGTATCATTTTCATTGTTTTGTTTGGTATGGTTTTATTCTGTTTTGTTTTGTTTGATTTTATTATATCTAATGGCATGGGCAGCTATTTCAAAGATAACAAGATATATTATGGTAGCCATTGTTGATTTCTATGATCTTGTTTTGAAGTCCTGTATTACTTTGTTTTGTCTTGATTGGTTTTATTCTGTTCTGTTTTGTTTGATTTTATGTCTGATGGTATGGGCAGTTATTTTGAAGATAACAAGAGGCATTATGGTAGCCATTGTTGATTTCTTATTATCTTGTTTTGAAGTCATGTATTGCTTTCACTGTTTTGTTTTGATTGGCTTTATTCAGCTTTTTTTTTTTTGTTTTATTCTTTTAAAAAAGAAAATAATACAGAGGAATACAGTTAAGAGTTAAATTCTGAAAGACTTGATGTGAGGTTAAATATAAAGTATAAGGAAGAGGGAAGAGTCAAAGATGGTACCCAGATCTCCCTTAATTTGAGAAATGTTAATTAAGTAAATGATGGTACCACCAAGATTTGGAGTACTGGAAAAGGAGCTAGTTTAGTAGACAAAAGAATGGATGAGCTTTGTTTTGGTCAAGACAGGTCTCAAAATAGCCATTTAGAAGTATCAAGCAACCATTCAAAACATCGATCTAAAGTTTAAAGCATACAGAACTGGAGATAGATTTGAGAGTAAGCATGAGTACAGTATGAGAACTGTCAGACTGGAACTAGAAGTCTGGGAGGCAAAACTAATGATCAAGAATATTACAGTTATCTTCCATTTTACCCCTTCCCACCTTTCTCCACCCTGCTTTCTTCCCCCAAAAGACCTACTTGTATGGCACGCATCATCAACAGGTCCTCTAGCTTCCAGATGTGTTCCACCAATGGGGAGCCCCACCAGGAGACTGGAAGAAGGGAAGGGACAGTAATCAGGGTGTTTATTTTCCTGGTTCCTTTCAGTGAGGTTGCCTTGGGCTACTGGTAACCCTCAAATGAAAGTCATTACTCTTCTTAAGTAGTCTGCCCTACCCAATTATTGCACTGTCTGTATTCTGGTAACCTCTACTACCTCTTGTCTCTTTGGCTAGGGTTGGTGACCACTCAATTGCAGCCAGCTCCAGGTTCCTTAACACCCTACCCATACTTTTGTCAAATTATCCAAATTTGAGTGGATTATCATTTTCTGTTCATACCCTGATAATAATGGGGCAAGTGGAGGAAGAGAAATCTTCCAAGAAGAGAAAATAGTTAGCAAAGTAAAAGAACCAAAATATAGTGTCACAGAAGTCACCAACACAATGGCAGAGGGGGTTAAAAATATCAAATGCAGCTAAGAGATACAATACAATAAAACTAGAAAGTGTTCACTGGAACAATTAGAAGGCTATAGGTGAATTAAAAGCCAGGTAGCAGAAAATGAATAATGAATTTACTGTTTTGTTTTTTTTTAATTCACAGAAAAGACCAAAATGGATAGTAATATCAGGGGTTACAAAGTCGAGGATTATCTTTGCTGCAAGATACTTGAACATGTTTATATATTATGTGTTTGGTTTATATCTATATGTTCCCCCAAAGCCTCATACGCTCATAGATGGAGCTTTTAGGAGGTAATTAGATCATAGAGCTGTGATACTCATCAGTGGATTCGTTCAATGATTAGCTCACAGCTAAATGTGATGTTGGGAGGTGAAGCCTGATGGGAAAACACGGGTTACTTGGGGTGTAGCCTGGTATATCTCCCTCCTTCATCCCTTGATCTTTCTGCTTTCTGACTGCCATACCATGAACAATTCTGTGCCATACAACCTTGAAGCAGCCAACTATGGCCTGAAACCGCTACAAACTGTGAGCCAAAATAAACTACTCATCCTTTAAATTGTGGGTCAGGTACTGTCTTGGCTACAAGAAGGCAAGACAGAGGGATGGTACCAATAGAGCTAGAGGTTAAAAGGAAAATGAGATTACTGAAGAAATAAAGACCCCAAAAGGTGAGACTGGGGTCAAGTGATGAGGGAAGAGAAACTAGTGGTTTCTTAAGTGACTTTTATACTGTCCTCTCCCTAGCCTCTTATCATCTATCTATAGGCTACTGGTTATTATCACCATTCTACTCTGGGGCCTCTCTAAACATTTGTAACTGTACAATTCTAATGATCTGCTATATAGAATTTAGCTATCTTCCTCTCTGGTACCATGTGATTTGGGGAGTACTAGTTTAAATAAATTTCTCTCAGACACCCAGGCAAGAACAAGTTCTACAGGCTGGTACTTCAGTTTCTATATATTTCCAACTCCTTTCTAGCCTTTCCTTTTCATCCTCATCTCTCCTATATGCCTGTAATCTGAGCTACTTAGGAGGCTGAGGCAAAAGAATCAAGAGGTCAAGGTCAGCTTGGGTAACTTAGTAAGATCCTGTCTGAAAATAAAAACTATTCAGTGGTATAGAACTTGCTTAGCAGCATGCACAAGGCCCTAGGTTCAATTCCCAGTGCCCACCCCCCAAAAAGAAAAATTTTTAGAAAGTCTTTAGAACACAGTCTGACCTTCTACACACCATTTTTTTACTTTGAATTCTGCCAGTGACACAATACTGGTGTCATTTGTTAAATATTGCTTTGAGGGCCAGGGATATAGCCCAGTGGCGGAGCTTCTGCCTGCAAGCACAAGGTTGTGAGTTTGATCCCCGGTACAAAAAAAAATGTATATATGTATATATATGTGTGTGTGTGTGTGTGTATATATATATATATATATATATATATATATATATAATATATGACTTTGAATGTATCCTCTCATATACAAATCAAAGTCAACCTCTACTTGATTGATTTTCCAAGAGGCAAAGCTATACATTAGACTTCTTCACATAGAAAAACTCTCTCATAACCTGAATTCATATTCCTGAACACAATTTCCTATATTTTTGTCTATTACTTCTTTACTTTCCTAAGTCTCAAATGAGCTATTTCTGAAGACAGAGGTATTCCATGAGGAGTAGAGGTTGAACACTCTTGGTTCTGTTTGGGGGATGACATGCAGACCTCTACTATGGTGTCCATAGTTTAGAACAGGATCTTCAACTCTGCAGACCTGAACTGTTTCTTAAGGGAACCCTACCAGACCAGTCTCAGAAAAACTCATTCACAAAGTACTGATGTATATTCCAGATGCCTCTTAACACTGAAGAATAATACTTCAAAAGCATCACACTGCCTAGGAAAATCTACATGGAAAACTACCAAAAAACACAAACAAACAAGGACTGAAAGTTGTTTAGTAAGCCTGAAATCAAAATAGAAAGATTTGGTTAAATGAATACTTCTTAAATAACAATTCTTGGCTGGAACTAGATTAGCTGCCTAAGAATAAAACTGGGAAATTTGTTGAAAATACTTACTTCTAGGTGCAGTGGTACACACTGGAGGCCAGCCTAAGCCACTTAGTAAGACTTTGTCCCAAAATAAAAAAAATAATAGAGATATCAAGAAATTATCTAGAATATTGTTCACTTCATTATTGTAATCTGTTCCTGGGAGTGAGGTGCTGAGAACACTTTTTTCCTTTTAAGAGTACTTTTTTCACTTATTCTATTATAAAATGTTTCTGAGTATAGGAAATTAAAATTTGCTATAAGTATGTGAGATGATGGATATGTTAATTACTTGATTGTCATAATTATTTTGCAGTGTATATGTATCTCAGAAGATAATGTTGTATACTTTGTATGATTTTATCTGTCAATTACACTCAATAAAAAGAAAAAGAGCTAGGAATGTAGCTCAATATGAGGCCCGGGGTTCAATCCCTGATATACCAGAAAACAAACAAAAAACAAAAAACCTTGATTTCCAGGTCATACCTTAGACCTCTCAATCAAAATCTCTAAGGAGACACCAAGCAACCTGTATTTTTAATAACTGCCCCTGAATGATTCTCATAGACAGCCAGGTTTGGAAGCTACTACTAATTTTAATGCCCAGTTATCCTTCTCTGAATCTAGTAGATCCATTTCTACCCAAGGTCTGGTTATATAAGCAGAATTACAGTTCTTATTATGACTTCTTTTTCTTTACTTTCCACTTGATTGCCCCTCCCCTCCCCTAAATTCCTGGCAGCAAACAGGACAGGTATAAGTAACTGGATATTTTTTCTGAGTTTAAAAAAAATCACATTTCTAGAAAGAAGAAATTTTAAAAATCACATCTCGATTATGCTTATCAGATTGATACTAGTAACTGTGACTGGACCTGATGTGATACAAATTGTCTTAATCAGTTTACAGCAATCTCTTGTAATAGCAGTATCTTGATTCTTTGAACTTAAGTGTCAAAAATAACTGTGATTTCTAGTAAAATATTATTAAGTCCTCTATTTTAGTTAACATCCTGAGTAGTTCTTTTTAGATTTTTGTTGGAAACATGGATTGGGTTGTTACAAAAAGTCCAAGAGTCATTCACTCCAACAAACTTCACCTTTATGTGCTACTCCAAAAGCTTTTTGAGGAAATAGATAAGCGATATGCCTTCCTTTTATTGAGGAAAAGAAAATAGCAATTACAAAAGAAAAAGTGAGAAAGAGAAACCTAGAGGCCACAACTCCATACTCAAGCAGATTAGTCATAGGCAAGGAACACACAGACACAACTTAAGTGAGGGATCTAGAAATGGTATCCATTCAACAACCCAGGTACCCACAGACAGAAAGCATTCATATATCCCCTTCCTGCAGAAGATGGGCAAGCAAAGCATCAGAGCCTAGGACATATAAGAGGAATAAGAAAAATAAAGAGACAGACTGTTTTGACTTTAATATAAAGTGCAATGTTGGCACAAATATAGAAGAAGAGATAAGTAAAGACGCA
>RJWT010008103.1:0-26733 GCA_004365215.1 Cuniculus paca
CAATTATTCCTCATCCTCTCCCAGCCACCACCAATCTGTTTTGTCTCCATGGATTTATCCACTCTTATTATTTCATATAAATGGAATCATACAGTATGATACACCTAGGTTATCTCACTTAAAGTTTTTAAGACTTACCTACAGCATCGCTTTGACTACTACTGCATTCCTTTTTATGGCTGAATAATAATCCATTACGTGTGTGTGTGTGTGTGTGTGTGTGTGTACCACAGTTTGCTTATATTTATCTGCTGACACCTGGGTTGCTTCTACTTTTCGGCTACGTGAAGTGTTGCTACAAACATATGTATACTATTTTCAATTTTGAGGATATGTACCTAAGAATGGAACTGCCAAATCATATTCTATGGTCTCATCATATTTGATGAGGCCTAACATATTCTATGTTTCTTGGAGGCACTACCAAACTATTTTCCATAGCAGCAGAATATTATACACTTCTAAGAGCAGAATATGAGGGTTCCAATTCCTTCACATCCACACCAACACTTATTTCCACCACTGTCACATATCTTAGATATGAAATACTATCACCCTGTGGCTTAGATTTGCGTTTTTTTCCTAATGGACTAATGACACTGACCATTTTTTCATGTGCTATTGGGCATTCATATACTTTCTCTGGAGAAATGTCTATTCAGTCCTTCACTGATTTTTTTAAAGTGGATAGTTTATCTTTTTATTGTTGCATTATAAGAGTTCTTTGTATATGCTAGATACTAGACTCATCAAATAGAAAATATGCAAATATTTTTCCTATTAAATAGGTTGTCCTTTCACGTTCTTGAAAATTTCTTTTGGTACACAAAGTTTTTTAATTTAGATAAAGTCCACTTTATCTATTTTTTCTTTTGTTGTTCATGCTGTTGGTGTAAATCTAAGAATTCACTGTTGTGATGTCTTGTTGTGTAACTTCAATAAGAGAAGTTTAACTGGCTCAGAAATTTCACACCTTAGGGTGTAGAAGACCCACCCCAGGGAAGCTTTTTGCATGGATAGTATAAAGGGGAAATGAAAAGGGATGGATCTGCTTCTGTTTCTTCAGAGGAATTCCAGTCTTTGAGACATCTCTTGGCTTCTAGTGCAAATACCTCAGCTTCCAGTGTAGACCCTCAGCCTTCTGGTGTAGACTCTTCAGTCTTTCACTGCAGACCCATCGGCCTCCTGACACAGATTTAAACAGGACACTGCAATGAGCACCAGACTTGCAACTGAATCATTTGGTCTCCACTGTGCAGACAGACCTTCTGCATTCTTCCTCATCTCACTCTATGGGTGGCCACTGTAAGCCAATTTTGTATATTTTTTATATCTGCTTCTCTAGTAAACACTGGCTGATACAGATTTTGGTACTGCGCTGGCTCTACAGAAACAGAATTTTGCAGTTGAAATTCATTAATGCCTTTAGGGGTTCCTGGAGTTGCCTCTCCAATTTGATGAGACATAAAGACGCCATGGTCTCTGCTTCTAATTCTGTGGGGAATACTGATAATTCTTAGTGTGAACTGTTTAAAGTAATACACAATGTAGATCCATTTGGTTATGCTAATTTACCACTTATGAGATGTAAGGAATTAAGCAACTCTGTACATGAAAGTTTTGAGTATTTTTGGCAGAGTGAGAAATATAATGATGCTGGTTATTTGGTCTTAGCATCTCTGGACAAATCAGTGAAGGAAAACAATAAGGTCAAATATCCATAGGAAATCGAAAGTCTTCTGACTATGAGGACAAATTAATAAAGAAAAAAAAGGAGCTCAAAGACTCAAATTCCCAGCTCCAGACACATAAGAAATTTAAAAGTTTTAGCCGGGCCTGGTGGTGCATGCCTGTAATCCCAGCACTCGGGAGGCTAAGACAGGAGGATTGTAGTGAGTTCGAGACCAGCCTGGGCTACAAAGTAAGCTCAAGGCCAGCCTGAATGACATAGTGAGAGCCTGTCTCAAAAACACAAAGGCTGGGGATTTAGCTCAGCGGCCTAAGTGCCTGCCTGGAAAGTGCGAGGTTGTGAGTTCAATCCCCAGTGCCGCCAAAGAGAAAAAAAAAGAAATTTAAAAGTTTCTAAGTGTGTCCTGAATGAAAATCTCCTCTCTTTTAGTTGCAGGGCCAAGACTGCAGAAACCCAAACAAGGGCCCTCATCATTTGATTGGCTGAACTACAAGGTAAGTTTAATGCTCAGCCTCGAAGGGTATCTGAAGCAAAGGTGAGGGCACTGATTAGAGAGGAATGGGATCCCTTCAATTGGGATGGAGACATTTGGGAGGATCCTGACAAAGCTAAGGATGTTGAGTTTCTAGACACAAATGAGATATTTTGCCAGAGGAAGAGATTTCCCCACCTGCAGTGGTAGAGGCATCCCTCTACCCTCTGTGGTGCTGGCTTCTTCTATTGTACCTGAGGAAGCTAACCCTGTGTTGACCAAGTATGATAACGCTGACATTCCTCAGGACCCATTCTCACCACCCACTTTTGCCTCTAGCCTTATGGCCAGGCTCAAATCACAGAAAGCTCCTAAGGGTGGACCAATATTCTCCCAAATTCTTCAATTTTCTAACTCTTAAAGCAAAGTCCTGATAAGCAAGTATGGGAAAAGATTTTAGGAGTGTGGGATAATGGTGGCAATAGTATACACCCGGATCAGGCTGAATTTGTTGACATGAGCCCATTAAGCAGAGTTCTCAATTTAATGTTGCAGCTTGCAGAGTAAAGAAAGGTGTTACTAGTTCATTTGGCTGGTTGGCAGAAGTGTGAGTCAAAAGATGGCTCACCGTGAATGAATTAGAGATCCCTGATGTTCTATGGTTTACTGTGGATGAGGGGACTCAGAGGCTTAGAGAAATGGGAATGCTGGAGTGGCTCTGTCATGTTAAACCTAATTCTCCACACTTGGGCAATCCAGAAAATGTATCTTCACTGACACCCTGAGGAAGAGATTCATGAAGGAAGTGCCAGCATCCCTGAAGAATCCTGTCACTGCTCTTCTTTCTATGCCAGACTTACAGTGGGGACCCTGATTATTCAATTGAGAAATTCAAGGGCAATGAGTTTGAATGGATCCTGTAGTGGCAGAGGTTAAGTGACATTTAATCGTCAAAGGTAGGGTGTGCACATACTTATCATAATGGACAGCAAAAGCAGAACAGTGACCAAAATGATCTGACACACATAGACCTATGGCATTGGCTGATCAGCCACCGTGGTCCCCAAAGTGAAAGAGATGGAAAGCCTACAAAATTTGCGTTAAATTTATGTAATCAATAAAACTTACGGGCAAATAAACAGAAACCTACTTCAAGTAGTGTAACAAGGAATCATGGTCCTTCAACCAGTTCCCAGATTTGAACCAGTTTACAGACCCTGAACCCCTTCAATGAAAGGAAAGCCAGGTCCCCTTGAGGGAGGACCCTGATGCACCAAAAATGTATTCAGTCAATCTTTCTCCCATCCTTCCACAGAGGGACCTAAGGCCTTTTGACAGAGTGACTGACTGTACACTGGGGGAAGGGAAATGATCAGACATTTTAGGGACTACTGGACACTGGTTCTGAACTAACAATGATTCCAGGAGGCCCAAGATGTCATTGTGGCCCTAAAGTAAGACTAGGGGCCTATGGAGGTCAGGTGATAATGGAGTTTTAGCAAAGGTCTAATTCACAGTGGGTCCAGTGGATCCTCGAATCCATCTGGTAGCCATTTCCCTGTTCCAGAATGCTTAATTGGGATAGATATACTTAGTACTTGGAAGAATTCTTGTATTGGTTCCCTAACCTGTAGAGTGAGGGCTACTATGGTTGAAAGCCATTAGAGTTGCCTTTGCCTGGTAAAACAGTAAGCCAAAAACAGTACCACATTCCTAGAGGGACTGCAGAGATTAGTGCCACCATCAAGGATGCAGGGGTGGTGGTCCCCAACATATCTCCATTTAATTCTCCCATTTGGCCTGTGCAGAATATGGATGGTCTTGGAGAGTGACAGTAGATTTCTGTAAACTGAATCAAGTGGTGACTCTGATTGCAGCTGCTGTACCAGCTACTATTCACTTGCTTAAGCAGAGTAACACATCTCTTGGTACTTGGTATGGAGTTACTGATTTGGCAAATGCCTTCTTCTCCATACCTGCTTATACGTAAGGACCATCAAAAACAATCTGCTTTCAGCTGGCAAGGCCAGCAATACATCTTCACTGTCCTACTTCAGGGTTACATTAACTCTCCAGGCGTGTGTCACAACTTATGTTGTAGAGATCTTGATTGCTTTTCTCTCCCATAAGGTATCACAGTGGTCCACTACACTGATGATGTTACACTGACAGGACCAAGTGAGCAGGAGGTAGCAACCACTCTGGATTTGTTAGTAAAGCATTTGGGAGTCAGAGGTTGGGAAATAAATCCAACTAAAATTCAAGTTCCTTCTACTGTAGTGAAATTTCCAGGAGTACAGTGGTGTGGGGTAGGTAGTGATATCCCTTCTAAGCTAAAAGATAAGTTGTAGTATCTGGCTCCCCTTATAACCATAAAAGAGGCACAATACCTAGGGGGCCTATCTGGATTTTGGAGGCAACACATTTCCTCACTTAGGTGTCTTATTCCAGCCCATTTATTGAGTGACTTGAAAAGCTGGTAGTTCTGAGTGGGTCCCAGAAGAAGAAAAGGCTCTGCAACCAGTCTAGGCTACTTTGCGGGCTGCTCTCCCACTGGAGCCACATGACCCAGCACATCCAATGGGACCTGAAGTGGCAGTGGCAGGTAGACATGCTGTTAGGAGTCTCTGGCAGGGCCCCACAGGTGAACTGCAGTGGAGGCCCCTGGAATTGTGAAGCAATGCTCTGTCATAATCTGCAGACAACTACTCTTCCTTTGAAAAACAGCTCTTGGGCCGGGAGATTAGCTCAATGGCACAAGTGCCTGCCTGGCAAGTGCGAGGTTATGAGTTTGATCCCCGGTACCAAAAATAAATAAATAAAACAAAAAGAAAGAAAGATAAAGAAAAACGGTTCTTAGTGCTGGGGATTTAGCTCAGTGGCTAAAGCACCTGCCTGGCAAGTGCAAGGTCATGAGTTCAAACTCTGGTACCAAGAAAAAAAAACAAAAAACAGTTTTTGGCCTGCTACTGAGCCTTAGTGGAAACGGAACACTTGACCATGGGGTACCACATTACCACACAACTGAGCTGCCTATCATGACCTAAATATTATCTGATCCACTAGGTCATAAGGTTGGACATGTACAGCAACAGTCTATCATTAAATGGAAATGGTATATACGTGATTGAGCCAGAGCAGATCCAGAGGGTGCAAGTAAATTACATGAAGAGGCTGCCCAGTTGCCCACCGCTCCTACTCCTACCCTACTGCCTTCTGCTTCCCAGTATGCACCATGGCTTCGTGGAGTGTAGTACATGATCAGCTATCAGAGGAAGGCTAGGGCCTGGTTTATGGATGGTTCTGCACATTATGTGGGCAACGTCCGCAAGTGGACAGCTGCAGCCCCTTTCCAGGGCATCCCTGAAGGACAGTGAAGGAAAATCTTCACATAGGCAGAATTTCAGGCTGTGAACCTGATAGTACATTTTGCCTGGAAGGACAAACAGCCAGATGTGTGACTGCATACTGATTCATGGGCTATAGCCAATGGTCTGGCTAGATGGTCAGGAACTTGGAGGTAACATAACTGAAAATTTGGTGATGAAGACATCTGGGGAAGAGGTATGTGGATAGACCTCTCCATATGGGCAAAGGATGTAAAAGTATTTGCTTCCCATATAAACACTCACCAAAAAGTGAGCGTAGCAGAAGAGAACTTTAACAATCAAGTGGCTAAGATGACCCATTCTGTAAATAGTCAACCTCCTTCTCTGTCATTGCCCAACAGGCTCATGAACAGCGGCCATGGTGGCAGGGATGGAGATTATTATGCATGGGCTCAGCAACACAGACTCCCACTCACCAAGGCTGATCTGGCTACAGCAAGTGCTGAATGCCTAATATTATCAGCAGCAGAAACTAATACTGAATCCCCAATATGGCACCATTCCCCGGGGTGCTCAATCTGCAACCTGGTGGCAGGTTGATTATATTGAGCCACTTCCATCATGGAAGGGACTGCACTTTGTCCTTACTGGCATGGACACATATTCTGGATATGAATTTGCCTTCCCTGAATGTAACGCTTCTGCCAAAACTACCATCCATGGACTCACAGAATGCCTTATCCACCAACATGGAATTCTACATAGCATTGCCTTTGAGCAAGGAACACATTTTGTAGCCAAAGAAGTGGGGCAATGGGCTCATGCTTATGGAATTCACTGTTCTTATGTTCCTCCTCATCCAGAAGCAGCTGGATTGATAGAAAGGTGTGATGGTTGCTGGGGATTTAGCTCAGCAGCCTAAGCACCTGCCTGGCAAGCGCAAGGTCATGAGTTCAATCCCCGGTGCCGCAAAAAAAAAAAAAAAAAAAAATGAAAGGTGGGATGGTCTTTTGAAGACAGTTACAGTGCCAGCTAAGTGGCAACAGCTTGCAGGGCTGGCCAAGTTCTTCGAAAGGTTGTATATGCTTTGAATCAGTGTCCACTAGATGTCTCCCATAGCTAGGATTCACAGGTCCAGGAATCAAAGGGTGGAAGGGGGAATGGTACCACTTACAATTACTCACAGTGATCCACTAGCAAAATTTTTGCTTCTTATTCTTGTGATCTCATGTTCTGCTGGCTTATAAAAGTCTTAGTTCCAGAATGGGAAAGGTTTGTACCAGGAAGCACAATGATACCACTGAACTAGAAACTAAGACTTCCCCCTGATCATTTTGGTCTCCTCATGCCTTTGAGGAAACAAGTTCAAAAGGGAGTCACAATGTTGTCAAGGGTGATTGACCAGACTATCAAGGGAAAATTGGACTATTATTCCACAATGGAGGCAAGGAAGAATATACTTGGAGTGCAGGAGATCCCTTAGGGTACCTTCTAGTATTAACATGCCCTGTTATTAAAGTCAATGGGAAACTACAACAACCTAATCCAGGCAGAATAACAAATGGTCCAGAACCTTCAGGAATGAAGGTATGGGTCACTCCACCAGGGAAAGAACCAAGATCTGCTGAGGTGCCTCTGAAGGCCAAGCAAATACAGAATGGGTAACAGAAGAAGATGTTCTAAATACCAGTTATGATCCTGTGCTCAGTTACAGAAATGAGGATTGTAACTGTATTAGTTCTCTCCTAAAATGATTCTAATGTAATATAATGTTGATAGGCTTAACACTGGTTCTTAAGGACTGCTAAAACTGTCTTACAATGTTCAAGTTATGAAATGTTAAGAGTAAGCACCACCCAAAGAAAATTTGCCTTTTATTCTGGGGAGGGAATTAGTGCATCTCCATGTGTACATGTTATAACACATTAGGCATAACTATGACTTTGTCTTTGTATATGGAGACTGGTTTAAAGAAATGTATCTTGTCAAGTTGACAAGGGGTGGATTGTGATGGTTGATTGACTGTCAACTTCAGTAAGAGAAGTTTAACTAAATTGGCTCAGTAATTCCATATCGTAAGGTATAGAAGATCAGGGCTGGGGATATAACTCAGTGGCACAGCGCCTGCTTATCAGGTGCAAGGTCGTGAGTTTGATCCTTGGTACCAAAAAAACACAAAAAATCCACCCTAGGGCAGCTTGTTGCTTGGATGGTATAAAGAGGAAATGAAAAAGGATGCATCTGCTTCTGTTTCTTCAGAGGAGTTCCAGTCTTCATGTCATCTACTGGCTTCTAGTGCAGACATTTCAGCTTCTGGTGCAGACCCTCAGCTTTCTGATGTAGATTCTTCAGCCTTCCATTGCAGACCTATTGGCCTCCTGATAACGGACTCACACAGGACACTGCAGTGACCTCCAGACCTTCAGTTGGATCTCTGGGATATTCAGAGTGCAGACAGACCTTCCGCACTCCTCCTCATCCAACTCTGTGAGCAGCCATTGTAATCCGATCTTGTAAATTCTTATATATTTGTGTACCTTATGTTACATCTGTTTCTCTAGTAAACACTGACTAATACAACTGCCAAACCCAAGGTCATGAAGATTTACCTCTACATTTTTTCTAGAAGTTTTATGGTTTCTGTTCTTACACTTATGTCACTGATCCATTTTTAGTTAATTTTTTATATATCAAATTAGAGGTCCAAATTCACTTTCCGACATATGGTTATCCACATGTCCCAGCACCACGTATTAAAGAAGAAAGTTTTAAAACAAACAGTGTGACACACAGTTCTCTTCCAACATGCTTTCCTGAGTGGGAGAGAAAGGTTATTTTCACAGCAGCTTGTGTATCTATACCTCTATAGTGAATCTCCTGTAAGCTTCCACCACTGACAAACAGTTGCAAAAATAAACCATTGTGCTTTCCCATCTTGGTGAAATTCAAGTGCATTGTGTAAATCTCACTACACATGTATAGGGCAATGGACAAAATACTGAAAGCAATGAAGGATTTAAGGCCTAAGTCAGAATCAGGGCAACAGAGAAAACGATACATTTGAATAAACACCTATTAACTAGATATAGGTCCTCAATGTAGTAGGACGAGGTCTCTAGCCTTTCAGGGTAACAGGAAGGGTGGTGATACAACTGGGAAGTTGAGAGAAAAAGGACATTTGAGGAAGCTGAGTTCAATTTTGGACATAATAGGTCTAGGCTGATAGTAACAACTGTCAGTATGGAACAGGGGAAAAAAGCAATTTAGGTCCTAGGCCTGACACTATGTGACCCTCAATAAATGCCATAAACTCTGTACCTTAATTTCTGCTTCTAAAAAATAAAAAATGGGGATAATGACTAAAGGCAATACAGTAATAAAGCAGTTAGGCACAGAACACAATAGCTATGATCATCACAATTAAGCATCTTGTACATGGGACTCTGCACTCCAGGATTGATACTGGAAGCCTAGCAGTCCCTGACCTATAACCAAGTAATAAACTTTGGCTGTGTAAATAAATAGAATGGTTGACTAACAATAACTACTCATTACTGATCACTTCTTCTACAACTGCATGATTTAATGCTCATTTATTTAATACTCTCCATTAATGCTTAAACCCTAGGAAGTAGGTATAACTCTTTCCCATTTTACCTATGCCAAAACAGACACGAAAAGGTTACATCAGTTGTCCCCGTTAAATGAGGGATGAGAATGGGAACTGCATCCAGACTTCTCTGACTTCAGAGCCAACTTTTTCACCCCTGTGCCAAGTGATCCTGAAGCAAAAAAAAACAAAAAACAAAAAACAAAAAAACAAACCATGTGGCTTTAAGACCTCAATTTCTCCCTCAACTTCACTGATTAACTAGTTTTCTGTGTTCCTCCTTTTCCTGAAATCTTCCTTAAGCAGCCAAAACCATTACCACACAATTCAATATTATATAGACTTCTATTCATTCCCAAATACTGCATATAGTGTCCCATCTTTTCTTGTAGACTGTGATGGAACGTGACACCTAGAGAGGAAAGCCTCATTCTCTGTTTTCTGAAACCCATGCCACCAAAAACCATGCACAGAAATCGCTCTCTGAAAGAACTCTCCCTTTGCTGGCCATTTATATGATTACAGGAATATCTGTGCACCTTCTCAGACTATCCACTTCCCCACCCTCTTGCCAGCAGGGTTACTGGGAGAAGACTAGAGAAAGAATAATACTTCACTCAGAGGCTCACCAATGATTAATACTTTCCACTAATGTGATGTGGGGTGGGAGCCACAAAAGAAAGGATAAGTTGGAGGTTCTGCCCTCAATGGTCTTCCATCTTCTGGAAGGAAAGATACATGATAAAACTGAAAAGCAGGTCAAGACAAAGTGTGAGTTAATGAGGGCTGACATTTTGCTATAGTCAGTAAGATGATCATCATTATGGTTTAATCTCGATGTCCCCTAAGAGCCTCCTGTGCTCACAGGTGGGGCTTTCGGAAGGTGATTGGATTATGAGGACTTATAACGGACGTGCTGTTAGGAGGTGGGGTCTGGTCAGAAGAGGTGGGTCACAGGGAGCACGGCCTGGAAGGGTGCATCTCCCTCCCAGGTCCTCCCTTTATGCTCTGTTTCCTGTCTGCCATGGCCCTCTGGCATGCCATCCTGCCTTGGAGCCAAGCCAAGTATGCACTGCAATGTGAGCCAAAATAAACCTCTCCTCCTTTAAATTGCAGTTGTCAGGTATCCCGTCTCAACACCGAGAAAGTGACTAAGACAATCATGGTTTTCTAAACTTCATTACTCCAAGAACATTATTCTTGATTATTTCCAGATCTGAACGCCACTTAATCCCATTTTCTTAATATTTTTTTCTTTAAACTGTCTTGTAAAAATTACTTAAAGAAGACATTTTAGATCACTAATATTTAGGAAACTCAAATTTTCTCTTCACATTTTGTAGTCTACACAGACAAATAAAATGAAGACAAACAAAGTGTTAAGTTTCAGTAGATCCTAACACTGGTCAAAGTTTTGTACCTACGGCCTGCTTTTTCTGTGAGAAAATAAACACTGGGGGAGGGGCAGGAAATCATGAAGATTTAAGATACATCATGTAGAAGTAGCAAACACCCACAATGAATGTAAACATCACACATCATAAACATAAGTTAAGAATGATAATAACAAGAGTGAAAATGGGGAAAGGGGTTAGAGACAGAGGAACTTTTTTTTTTTTTGGTGTAGGCCTTGCATATGCTAACTATGTATTCTACCACCACTGAGCTATACCCCTACATTAACTTCTGTGATTTGCTCCTTTATTTCTCCTTTTGTTTTTACCATCTATGTATACATCCTTAACATAATGCTTAGTTTTGACAAAGAAAGTGACAAGCAAAAATGAAATTGTGTGCACTCATTTCCTGGGGCAACCATAACAAATTATCATGAACTGGGTGGTTTAAATTAACAACAGAGACAGGGGAAAAGAACAAGAAGTGAACAAGAAGCAAACCCTCCCTGCAAATCGGTGCCGTGTACAGGCAGCTGTGGGGACAGCCAGACACCAGCCTTTTCCTGTGAGTCAGCACCATTCGGGGACTGCAGGGGAAGAGAACAAGAAGAGAACAAGAAGCAAGCCCTCCCTGCGAATCAGTGTCATGCACAGGCCACTGAGGGGACAGTCAGATACCAGCCTTTTCATGTGAGTCAGCACCATTTGCAGACTGTGGGGGAAAGAGAACCAGAAATCACCAAAAATAAAGCTCTCCCTGTGAATCAGCACCATGTGCAGGCCACTGGGTGGACAGCCAGATGCCAGCCTCTTCTGGTGTGAGGGCTGGGAAACAAGAAGAGCCAACCCCCCACACCCACACCATAAGCCACTGGCTGATCCGGAGAAACACAGGCTGTGATGATAGCCATTGAGGTAAAATACAATTTAATACTTGTAGTGTTTAGTGTTTTACTGACTTTGCAGGTCTAGGGCTGGTGGCCTGATCATCTATTCAACGGATAACAATACTCAGTGTAGCATCTATGGGGGATCTCCCTCTGAAGGAGGTAGCCACTCTTAAGTCCCTATCATCTTGTTTTGAAGTCGGCTATCATTTTCATTGTTTTGTTGGGTTGGGTTTTATTCTGTCTTGTTTTGTTTGATTTTGTTGTGCTTGATGGCATGGGCAGCTATTTCAAAGATAACAAGATATATTATGGAAGCCATTTTGGATTTACTCTTATCTTGTTTTGAAGTCCTTTATTGCGTTCATTGTTTTGTTTTTATTGGTTCTATTCTGTTCTGTTTTGTTTGATTTTTACTATGTCTGAAGGTATCTGCAGCTATTTTGAAGACAACAAGAGGCATTATGGTAAACATTGTTGATTTCCTATTGTCCTGAAGTCCTGTGTCACTTACACTGGTTTGTTTTGATTGGCTGTATTCTGTTTTATTTTGCTTGGTTTTATTCTCTTGGAAATAAAAAAATAAATAAATTAACAACAGAAATTTAGTCTCTTGTAGTTCTGTAGGACAGAAGTCTAAAACCAAGGTTCCAGTTGGGCCAGGTTCCTTCAACAGCTCTAAGGAAGAACCCTACCCTGCTCCTTTCAGCTTCTAGTAGCTGCCAGGAATCTTTAGTGCTCCTTGGCTTAGGGCAGCATAGCTGGTCTCTGCCTGGTCTTCGCATGGCCTTTCTTCCTGTGTGTCTGCCCCTGCATCTTCAGTGTTTTCCTCTCCAATTGCTGGAAGAGGGCCCAATCTCTAATACAGTCTGACATCATCTTGGCTACATCTGCAAATACTCTTTCCGAACTTCAAAGGTTAGAACTTCATTATATTTTCTGCAGGAAAGGTGAACATAATTCTACCCACAATACTGTGTAAGAGAGAAAATACTGCCTTTGCTAGACAAAGCCTTCCAAAAAGGAATAAGTGAGCTAAATTGCTGTGGATCCAGAGAATTTACAAGAACCTCTTTGAGGAAAGGCAGCAGACAGGATCATGAATGAGTCCTAGGAAAACAAGGTAGATAAGACGGTGGGGGCAGATAATGCACAGCTATCAGGGACATGGATGGATGGGGGCTCCTGTATTTCCTGCTTCTAAATTCACTCTAACCTACCACTAGTTTTCAGAAAAAGAAAACATTTCTGTGAGGGTAAAATTGGTGTCTACCCAGTCAGTAGCTTAAGGAAGGTGCATCATGAGCACATAAGCCAGACAGCCAAGTGCAGATAGCAATCTGGATGAGGTTTCCCTAGGCAGTCCTCAGGTGCACTGATGGCACACGGATAGACAACAAGTGAGCTGGTGACGACAATCCGGGTCAGGCTGCAGGGGATCTAAGCCACCCATTCTCCAAGGCTGGTACAGAGCCACCCCCTAGCATCTTGCTTCACAGTCCTTCCTTCCTCCCAGTCTTGAACTCATGCTTGTGACCTGAACCCTATTTTCCTTTTTGGCTGGTTTCTTCCCTTGCTCTGGTGGTATGCATTCTCCAGTGGCTCCTTAGGAAGACTGTGGAAGATACATGTTTTTTTTGTTTTGTTTTGTTTTGCTTTGTTTTGTTTTGTTTTGTTTTGTTTTGTTTTTTGTCAGAGAATGTCTATACTTTATCCCAGTATTTGGCATGGAGATGCTGGAGCTTCCTTTCTAACTTTGATGGCATCCAAGCATGATTTCCTTGCTTCTAATACTTACTAAGAGGCCCTGAGTCACTCTTGCTTCCTGATCCTCCCTTCTTCTCAGATGAATCTTTTGGTTTCTTCTCTTGGTCCCCACTGCAATAACATCTCAAAGGGTTGTGCCTTGGAAGTAGTTAGTGAGAACTTCAAATCTGAACACTCTTGTCCTTCGGCTGCAGAGAACTTTCTTGAAGTACTTTATTGTTAATTTCCCTCACTATATTTTTCCATTCTCTCTATCTCTTTGGAACCCCTATTATTCAAATAATGGGCTTTCCAGATCAATTCTTCAATTTTCTTATCTTCTCTACTTTCTTCATTTTTTTTTGTTTTTCTTTCTGAAATGTACCACTCCATCTTCTAATGCTTCTATTGTGTTTTTTATTTCCCTATCACTCTTTATAATTCCTAAAGGAGCTCTATTCATTTTCCATTTTTTTTTAAAGTGGGAAGCCCAAATGCAGTAAAGTAATAGCTGTTTTTTGTGCTGTGGCATAATGTCTCATCCTTTGAGTGTCATACTGATGGCTTTCTCTTTTTCTCTCTCTCTTTCTTTCTTTCTTTTCTTCCTTTCTTCCTTTCTTTTTCTTTGCTTTCTCTATATATAGCTTGGTTCAGCTGCTTTTTCAATTTGTACTTTGGTCCCTAATGTACTTTTGCTCAGAGATATGGTCATCCTTGGTTGTCTGTTCATGATTAAGTACCACAACTTGCTTATATTTTAAAAGGGAGTCCTTTAGTTTTACAGGTACAAACTGAAATACTTACAAAAAAAAAAAATAACAGGATGCTGGGGGTGTGGGGCTCCTTCCAAATAATCTAAAGAAGAAAGAAAGCTATCAGTGAGCTGAGTGATCACTAAAACAGGAGCATGAATATAAGGGGATGCACTATGTCATTCTTCTCACATGTATGCATGTCTTCCAAAATAAGAAGTTAAAAGAGAGGAAAAAAAAGAAGAAGAAGAATGAAGCATAAAAAGCTGACTAGAAACTCCAGGAGTTCATAAGAGGAATTTATCAAGTTTGAGCTTCACTGTAGAGAGAGTAGGTAAGTGGAGGGATGAGTATATGAAGTCACTCTTTTTGAGTGGGGTCAGCTCCCAGAAAGCAGTCTGCTTGTAAACCTCTGCTGCAAGAATAAAGGTCTGGCTGCTGACTCGGTAGGCATCAAGTTGTGAGGAAGGCAGGGTGCCCCAGCATGCAGCCTTCAGTATACAAACCACAACTACACTTAAGTTTCTGTGGTATAATAAACTCATTGGCTACTACTTTCTCTTTTCTTTTCTCAAAAGTTCTATGTCAGCTACCACTTCTCCACCTGTTTTCCAGCTTCCAAAACTTAGTTGCTGCAGTCACTTCTGCTGTCACTTTAGCTGGGCTTCAGGAGGGACCAATGGCAGATGCACCATTTTTGTGTGTTGTCTGCCACCCTGGTGTTTGTTTTCTTGGGACAGGGAGAAAGAAACCAGTATAGTCTGTGCCCAAAGGAACTGGTGAAGGCTTCTAGAACTCCTTGATGTGCAAAATCTGTCCTCGGAAAGAGTAACAGGAGAAGCCACAGGGTAATTCTGTTAGTTCCTGCCACAGCCCAGGGTTCAAATACCAGATCTATGTCACAGCAGCCTCTCCTACCTTAACAAGAACAACCTCTGAGCTGCTGTCAGGTAGAAAGAAAACAGCACATTTGGGTGCAGGGTGTCTGGGTTCTGGTCCCCATCTGCGTATCTTTGACACGCTTAGTCTCCCTCTGGGGCCAGCTGAGCTCCGCCACCCATCTGTGCTGGAGAACAACAAAAACTCAAGGGCAAAGAGGCCTCAGGCAAGGTGACTACCCAAGTAAAACCCAATTTCCTAGACACTGCAGTCCTTTGGATGCCTGAGCCTGCACTTGTGACATTCACTTCCTGTAGCACCTCGTCTCCAGTAGAGGAAGGAAGATGATCTGGGACCTCATCCCCAGCCAACAGCCCAGAATGCCAGGAGACCAGCAGTTAACACAAAGCTGGGCCCCTGGCTCAGTTGAGAGAGCCTGATTCAGGGACCACTACCAGGCATAAGGGCGTGAGAGCATCCCCCCAGCCTCTCCTGGCCCTGGCCTTTTGCCCAGTCTGTCCCTCCAGGCAAGGCCAAGAGAGGCCAGATTTGCTTACCAAGGCAAATGATTCACCACCTAGACTCTCTGACTCCGGCCTCAGCAGAGGTGTGGTATGCTTAGAGACAGCAGGGAGATGCCAACAGCAGCTAAAGCCCCAGCCAGGTTCTGCATCGTCAGCAGAGCTGCACCAAGTCCTGCTGGCACAAACAGCAAAGCTGTGCTTCCCCATCAACATTCAGGCCAAGGCAGCCAGAAGTCCCTGCTGGAAGAACTATAGAAAGATGGAGAAAACCAGGGCCTTGGGGATTTAGGATCTACCCCTTTTAGTATAGAAGAGGAAACTGAATCAAATGGATGTATATAAAGCCAGCTTCCCCAGCAGCACAGACAGACAGCATCTGATGCAGTGATCTTTTCCTGTGTCCCAGAGCTACAGTAAATCTGAACCGTAAGGTCTGTTTCCATTCCATAACCCGAGGAGGTAACTGGGGCTCAATACACCTATGTTTTGAATGAATAAATGTAAACCATCACAAAATGTCTCTGATATCAATTCAAGTGCTTGTCCCCGAATACCTGTTGAAGGGAGACACATCAGAGTCACCTAAGAAGCCACACTAACGATTTCCAATCTTTTAAAATATGTCCTTTCATCAAGATATGATACAAAATGAAAGTAATTATACATTACAAACATACTACCCATAATACAATGAAATATACCCCTTTGGCTAAAAAAACTATGATGCTAGTTGTTGTTTTACTATGTGAAGACAGCAATGTTTTTGAGGGACTTAGTGTCAGGCCTTGGACTGAGTGATTTACATCTATAATCTTATTTAATCCTCTCAACAAGGAAGGCAGGGACTCTCACTACGCCCACCTGCAGACACGGAGACTGAAATTCAGCCAAGCTGGCCCAGAGGTGGTCACAGGCAGAGGCCGGGCCCAACCTATCCCTGAATGCAATCAGTCAGGGCCCCAGGACACCATGCCATATTATCACACACACTTGAAAAACAGAAGGATGCTTTCTATGGAAGCATACAGTAGCCCCCTCCAAGGGAAACCATGATCTCAGGGTGGGAACCAGATGCAGAAGGTAGCAGATTATTGCTCCTGAGCAAGAGAACTACCCATCTGCTGCCTTCTGACATCCAAGTATGTGCCTCAAGGTCTCCAACTCCTGAGGAGTGAATGGGAGAGAAATCTCTAATAAGGGTTACAGCAGAAGGTCAGAGTCGGGAGAATTTATGAGTCAGAAAGCAAACTGAAAACACACCAGAAATGGACTGCTACATTAGCAGCCCTGGCTGGAAGAACTAACAATGGATTAAGGGTAGCAAAAGAGCCTGACACCCGTGACCTGGACTGCCAGTCACGATGATGAGGCTCCTCTCCTCCAGTATCACAGCGTCCCCAATTCCACAGTGGGCACTTGGCCACTCATTACATTAACAACACTTCCCAGTCTCCTTGCTTCAAGGTAGAGCCAGCCAGGTAACTCAGGAATAGCATGTGACTGCTCTCTGTAACCTGTCTTAAAAGATGCCAGCTTGTGGCCTTTGGCCTGAGCTTCATCCCTTTCTACAGTGTACTGCCTGGAAAACAAATATGCTAGCTGGAGGTCTAGCTACCATTTTAGACCTTGAGGACAGGGCCATGTCTGAGAATTGGCAGAGCTGCAAACAGGAAAGAGTATAAGACTAATGGGCCAGAGATGTCATGCCAGCCACAGGCTGACTACCACCAGACTTCTACACAAAAGAGAAACAGATGTCTTATTTCAGCCACCGTTATTTTAGGTGCCTTCTGCTCGTGGCTAACCTAATCTAATTAATATAAAATTCGACTTCAACACTACAAACCTCTTTCAGGGAAAATAGAAATAGCTGTATTAAAATTACAAATCTAAACCAAAAGCAACATTCCAGTCAATCAGGTCTTGATACAACATAGTGAAAGATTTAGACAGCCTTTCTGAGCTGGTATAAAATGAACCAACATGAAACATATGTTTCAGTTGCGTATTTTTAAAGTATTACGTCACATTCTATAATAAGTGGTGACTTAAAAACCTTTAAAAAAATATCCCATGTGTATAAAAGCTAACATACATCAGGCACTGCGCTAAACACTAGGTTTTTAAGTAGAAATTAAACCAGTACCTCCCTTCAAGAAGATAACTAGTAAGAAGGAAGGCAGAGCAAGAAGGGAAGGAGCAGGGAATCTTTGTTATTTATAATAAACCCTGTATATGGTTTGGTTTTTTTAAACTAGAGTATGAATATCCTACTTCAAAAAAGTATACCAGAAAGATACAGGAGATAGTTTAATAATATATATGATTATCTCTGTCTCTCTCTCTATATATATGTGTGTGTGTGTGTGTGTGTGTGTGTGTGTAGTATACAACAATATACATAGTTTGATCCCATTTTTAAAAGATACTCTGTCTGGCACATAGAAAAACACCTGTAGGATAAATACCAAAATGCTAGCCATGATGATCTCTGGGTAATGGGATTATAAGTGACCAGTTTTTCTTCATGTTCACCTATAATGTCAAAAACATATACACTTTAAATATGACTTTTGCCAGGGATCTCGCTCAGTGGCCTAAGCACCTGCCTGGCAAGCATGAGGTCATGAGTTCAATCCCCAGTGCCGCAAAAAAAAAAAAAAAAAAAATTTTAAATATGACTTTTCATTAATATAAATAAGTCACTGAATAATAATAGCATCAGCAGTTGCTACTGCTTGCATGCCTTCTAAATCCCAGGCATGCTAACCATGCAAGCTGGGCAGCAAGCCCATTGTACAAATGGGAAAGCTGGGGCTGGGAGGTTATGTAACATGTCCATATCTAGGAAAAGGAAAATGCACAATCAGAATACCACTCTCGCTTTTAAGTCCATGCTCCCTCCGCTATCCCATGCTGCCCCTCTATAATCCCTCTGCCTCTCTGTGAGACTGGTCTCTCAAAGGCCACCATGTATGAACCACATCTTTCTTTGATTTATCTTGGATGTCTCAAATAATAAATTATTTGGGTGGGAACCTCCCTCCCCTTGTCCTAAGTCTTGAACACCGAGAACAAAGCACTATCCAATAGAGAGATAATTCTCTGGCACATGCGAGGAAGAAAACTTGTGTTTAGAACAGAAGAGAACTGGCATAGAAGCCACCAAAGTCATTTATCAAACTGAATTCTACCTCCAAGTTTAAAGCCTTTTCTGCTGAAAACCATACTATTGGAAAACGGCTCTGTATTCTTCTAGGGAAGGGAACCAGACTTTTATATTTAAAATGGAATGCTTTGGAAGTGAAGATTAAATATGTAGGAAGCTCAAGGACATTCAGACAGGAGCAAACTAAGAAAGCTCTTGTAAGGTGCAGTGGGAAAAGCTTGCTGGCAGGCAGTATCTCCCTACAAATAATTTAAAACAAATGTGTGCTGAGGACACCAGGGCTAAGACAATACATTAGCTTAAGGGTTGGAGCAAAGGTGCTGATGGGCAAGTCAGCTGACCCTCCAATAGGCAGTCTGAAACCACTTTAGGAACTCTGAGTTTTCACTGAGTCATACAAGCTTGTCCCTGCAAACAATACCGCCACCATCACCCTTAAATGATGGGCTTCATATGGCATACCCAGATGCACCATCGGTAAAATCATCGTGGGGGCTGTGAGCCAGAAACATAAATGCTCGAAAGTGTGAGGACAAGAATTAATCAAGCAAAGGAATCCCTGGGATCCTGAAGCTCTGCTGTTTCTATTAGGCCTTCACCCTCAAGACAGATATGTATAATACATGGTCCTAGTCACGGCAAACAGGCCCAACACAGCTAACAGGGCAAGAAAGAACAAAACATTTCTAATCCAGGACCTCCACTTCGATTTTCAGAATCCTTGCCCATCAACCTTTACATATTAGGCTGCAGGAACTAACAAAACACCAGGACTGGCCCATGTCTCATTTCCTACCAATCCCCAGGGTTCCCCTCTTTAACCAATCGAATGCTGACAAAAGTTGTCAGCGTATACCGGGAGTACAAGGCACAGCGTCTGACTGAGAGTCACATGCCCCAGCGAGTCAACCCTTGAGACACTGGGCTTGGTCCTCAGAAAGACATGACCAGGACCTCAAGCCTCTAACCTGACCAACTGCAGTGTTCACCCAGTTCTCTGGGAAGCAGATACCATGACCGGGGATAGAAATGACTCCTGGGGTTAACTAAACCCTCTAAAACACAGCCGACATCCAAGACCAGAATTATGACCAACAGCAAATCCTGGTTGTTACTCCAAGATATCAAGACTCCTCCAAGATAATAATATGCATGCCTCAGTATCTACTGACTTTGCTAAGGAAAGGGTAAAAACCGCTTTGGTTACTGAAAAAATATCTGAGTCATCTACACAGGTAAAAGGAAAAGCAACAGAAAAGAACTTACAGATGATCCTATACAGGAAAATATGATGGTTTATACATCTCCATAGTCATTCATAAGTGTACATACCTACAATCATTATCACCATCATTTCTAGTTTTTATTGGGCACTTACTACATGCGAAGCACCATGGTAAATACTTTATATGCATTACCTCATTTAAAAACCTCATGTGATAAGGTAGAGTTTTAACATCCATTTATAGATGAAGAAGCTAGGGCTCAGTTATTCCCATTTCATGGCCAGGAACTGGAAAAGTAGGGCCACCAGCTTCAGCTCCTCTGCTCCTCACAGGGACCTTATTGTACCCTATCTGCCCATCTTGCCTGAATATCTATTGTGGAAGACACTGAAAACAACAGATAGAAGAAGGAGCACCTTGAAGCAAGTCAGAATACACATTCACTCTGTGAACTATGAAGGGCAAGGTTCAAGCCATGCAGAAGAATCAAGAGAAGACCACTCTCAGCAAAGGGAATAATGTGATTCAAGGCCCAAGTGGGGTGGGGGTTGGGTGCTGACATACAGTATCCAGGAAATAATCCTTTGTAGCTAAAAGAGAGGAAACAGAGCTGGAGTGAAGGACTGGACAGTCCATACTGAGGAGCCTGGACTCTGCCCGGCAGTCAGGCCATTTTTAAGCAGGGAAGTGGTGTGATCAGATCTGTGTTTCAGCAGAACCACTGTGGTTGCAATGAGACAGTCAACTGGAAAACCAACAGGCCAGCAGCAAGGACATAGAAAGTCACCTAACACGATTTGTCCAGAAGATGGTAATAGAGAACTAAGGTATGAGGATGAGGATGGTAGGACAAACAGTAATTTTACACACAGAGAGAGAAAGAACAGTTCCTGAGTTCTAGGAAATCTCTCTGACATCTCACTACCTGTTTGCTCTGGCTGGGTACCTACACATAAATATTACAGAAAAATATTAGCATTTAGGGAACAGAAGGACTTCTAGTGATTCCACTTCCCTACTCCTGGTGTAACATCCACCCTCCCCACTCTCCTCAGCTTCCACAATTACTGAGGAAAAATGGTTTCCTCATTTTTGGTTGCAGTCACCAACTCACCCAATACTGACTGCTACTGTCTGTACCAGGTACAGTTCCATAGGTCTAGCATGCTAAGACTGGACACTGTTTTCCAAAGTGGCTCAGTCCAGCATTCACATGAGATAACTGGCAAGTCCCCAGATCACTACAGCACTGTACTTTATATCAGTTAAGGTCACACAGCAAGGAGCTCAGGGAAAGGCACAGGCTCAGAATGAGTGGAGACCAACTGATAGAAGAGTTTGCCAGGGCTGGCTTATGGCTTCACCAGAAGAGCCAACCTTTTTAGACAGACAGCCGGGCCCACTGAAGCAGTGTCCAGACAGGCTAGTTACTGAACAGGACTGGGACACTGAAGCTTCCATTCAAACCCAAGGGTATCTAGGGTTTCAGGCCACTCCCAACTCTGGCTGGACCATGGACATGTGCCATGAGGAGCAAGGAGGAAACTACATGCCTATGTGTGGGTCAGAACATGAGAAACCACAGCATCAACCTTCTTCATAATGTGCCCACACCTAGGCTGGCCACACGATTCAACAGTATGACGTGCGCCTTATTGGGCTGGAGGCTAGAAAAAGACATGATAGGGAACTAACATATTTATAGGCCTCAATTCATCAGCCTTGAAAAAGGATTGCTTTACCCAGCGCCAGCCTCCCATGGGAACTACACTTTTATCTCTTCCCTGGATACTGGGCCACCGTCCCACTGCTCCCAGGCTGCTCAGTAAAATCTCCCTGTGATCATAACAGAAACAGGTACCATTTCCCTAACTAAATCCCCCAGCATGCATCTGCAGGATACCTTGCTGTTTCTAACATCCTAAATGTGACTACTTCAAAAGATGCTAACTTGAACACCTACACACAGTCATTGCCACTGTGTACAAATTAAGCACAGGTAGCACAACTGTGACTCCAGCCCTGAGGCAAGCCAGACACAGATGTCACCAGCAGAAACAGAAAGCCAAAGGCAGTGTGTGTGCAGCCACTGCCCTTACCAAAGACCATCTCCTCAAACACCCTGCTGCCCTGAATTCTTCCACCTTCCCAGCTCAGATGACTGAAAAAAGCTGCCAGATCTGTGAAGCCTCAGACACCCACCTACACATCAGATAGAAATAATCAAAATAAAAGGAAGTAAACCAGACTTTTGACAATTTGTCAACAGAAAGCAGTTCTTTCCTGGCATCAGATCATGGGGTGTGGCTGCTGAATGGACTCCCCAGGATGTTGTATCCCCAAGCTCTGCCTGCAGTTCCCATGGTGAGCGTGGAAGAATGTGTTTTCAAATTCACATGTGACATCTCCCATCTCATGTGCTTTTCTTCAGTGTGACCCTGGCACTTATCCACTTAGAGGAAGGTCTAAGTTGGGTTACTTGAATCTGCTAGGGTTCGATACTGTAACTAACAGAAAGAAAGCAGTGGAAGTGACAGGGCTTGCCTTCCAAGCTACAGCAAAAAAAATGATGCAGCTTCTACCTTGTTTGTTGGACATCTGCACTTGAAGCCTTGAGCTACTGTGCAAGTCCAAGAGCCCTGAAACACGGAGGTCCCTGGCGGGGTTGCATGAGGGCACCCCACTGTCCTTAGCCTTCAAGGCCTCCCAGACCAGGCACCAGACATATGAGTAGACAAACTTCACATGACTCCTGCCTCATCCATGACCTCACTTTGAGCCTTCTTGTCTCCCCAGCTGAGGGCTCAGACCCTGAGAAACAGGGACAAGCCATCCCTACTGAGCCTCATCCAAATCCTGACCCATTGTCTCTATGAGCATAATACAAAGATTCTTGTTTGAGGTCGTTTATTCAGAAGCAGTAGTAATGAAAAACAGCAGGTGACAAATGGTGAGCCTAGTTGAATCTACTACTACCAGAGAAGTAGCTGTTCTTGAAAACAGAATTTTTAATACAGGAAAAATTACCTTTTATTAAGCACTTATTTTGTGCCAGCATTATGCCCTAACACTTACATACACAACTTCATTTAATGATTACAAGTCTATGAGTTAGTGGTAGGACCATCCTTATCTTACACAAGAGGATATGGGTTCAGAGATCAAGGGTATTGCCCAAAGTCAGATCTGCCGGACTGAGAGAGAGTCTACAGCACTATACCATGCTGTACTCTCTGGCCAAGTAGAGGAAAGGAGCTGTTTTTACGTGAAAGACTTGCCTACTGGGAGCATGGTTTTCCTGTTTGATATTCTACATCTGGTTATTTCCTAAAGAAACCAGATACAGGGTATAACATCAGCAAGCATATGGTCCTGTCTGAGCTGAGGCAGGCCTCCCTTCCTGGAAGGTCAGACCTGTGGCCTACCCATCTACGACCAAACCCTCCCAAATGCCACTCATTCTTTAAGGCCTAACTCCTCCATCAAGGACTTCCAGTGAACTCTACCTTCTCCAGGTCTCCAACCTGTGTATCCTTGGCATGCTATACCATACTGCACCATACGCTGCCAGCTGCTTGGGGTGTGTTTACACAGGATGACTCCCAGGGATACAAAGAATGTAACGGAAGTGACGTCTTTATTATACATATGATAAATGTATCATATTTCCTACAGCATCTATACAAGAACAGGTACATCCAATTCTTACAAGGACCTGCTGGGTAATTAAACTGGTTGAGAATCACAACCCACACAAATGCAAACATTCCAGGCTCTGTGACCTGCACTCCGCTCTGGGCATCAGAGAGGAAAAAGCATCTGAGGGCAGAGGAGGAAGCAGCACCACCCAGCACAGATATCCCCTTCCTCCTCTCACCCTGCAGTCAAGGAAGCCTGCACCACAGAGGGCACAAAACACTGGGCGTTGCCATTCTAAACCTCAAAACCTTAATTGCCCCGGAAAGCATGAAACACAGGAAACTTTCTTATGAATCACCCTCAAACTCTCTAGCTAAGAGCAGGGAGGGACCAACCTCATGCACCTCCTCAGGCTAAGACTAGCTCTGCTCTGACTCACTATCTTTCAGTCTATGCTATGGGTGCCTTTCCTAGTTCCTTCCTCGCACCTCTTTGCCCACTAGCAAGGAGGATGAGGACTGTGCCTGAACCTTCTCAACCCACCTCCAAACACTACGTCACACACCGTCTTCCCACGAGCTAGAGCTGACTATCTCACCGTGGCTGGGCAAATTCAAACCCTCGGATTCTCAAGGAGGTGCACCTTGGTTTCCAAGAGGGAGCCTGTCCCTTCCTTTCTGCTACCTGGGAAACTGGACCTAACAAACATACCCAGAATACCCAGAAATGGTCAAGTTCCTTATTCTCTGCACTTAGGAACCCTCGGGTGAGAAAAGATCCCAGAATACCTCCTTTTTCCTAAGCAGGGACATTTTTACACGTTTTTAGAAGGTCATCTTTGGTAACTTTCCTACTCCCAGTCTCTCCTTCAATATACTAAATAGTAGACGAAGCACCAAAAGCTTGCTTAAGAGGAACCGAAAATTAGCCAGATTCAAAGGCCCATAAAAGCTGGAGTCACACTTTATATGAAGCCCAAGTCTTACACATTAAGGATTCCAGACCAGAGCTGTGTCTATCCAGGAGGAAAGGGGAAGACAGCACCCTAAATTAAAACTAGTCCAACTCTTATTTTCTTCATCATCTACAGGGTTCACAGCAACACTACTTTAAACTCCCCCTTTTAATCACAGTCATTGACTGTACAGAAAGGAGCTCCTAAATTTCATGCTCAAAATTCCTTTGAAAAGAGTTTTTCTGTCAGACTGAGTCATTCAAAGGTCATTTTGAATCACCAAAGTTCACAAGGACCAGTAGCAACACAATCAAGATTCTCATTGTGGGGAAAGAGCTGGGACACGTTTGTTGAGGGCTGGGTGCTGTTCTACCAACAATCTATCCCAATTGGAGTACTGAGGAATGAATGTGAAGCCCAGCTTGCTTTTCATGATATTAATCTAAACATGCACATGCATACCAGAAGGAATGCCTCGCTCTTCTCTAGGGGAGCAGAACTGCCACGTGGGGCAGACGTGGTCCATCTGGCAGTGTACACAGGCAGCACCCAGAATGACCCACTCACCTCCAAGGTGACATGGAGCTGAAAGTTGTGGCTCTGAATAACCACACAGGCCTCTGCTGTTAACAAATGTGTCTAAACCCATTTTCAAATTTACATTTCTTTTCTGGTAAAAAAAAGTTAAGTTCTATAAACAATCATCTATGAATTTATCTGAAATCTATATATACATCTTTCGATTAAACAAAAACAAAACCACAATATAAACACAAGTAAAAACAGCCCAATAAAGTGGAAACTTCTATTACAGCCCCACTTTCGGACAGTTGTGTGTAAGCCCAATTGTGGTTCAGAATAAACAAGAACAAGCAGCAGAGCGAAGGTTCAAGCAGTGCTTTTGGAAGAAGCATAGGGAAAGGAGAAATGGGAAACTGGCTCTCAGGTCTTGTGATTTTTAGGATCTTCCGGTCTAGAGGTACCAGAGGCCTCCTAAGGATCCCCCACCTGAAATTCCAGATGTGGGAATGAGCTATCCCACAAAGGCCCCAAGACCAGGTTTACAGTCCAGGTCCAGATCCCAGACTGTGGTGAGTCCAGGGTCTCCTGCTGGACAAGTTGCTAAGGGAAGGTCTCCTCCTTTGCGGTCTATTCTCCAAAGGTAGTGTAGAAAGACCTCTGCGCAAGCACTCTAGAGCCTGAATTCACATTCCAGCTCTATCATTTCTACCTATGTGCTCATGGGCAAAGTATTAAACCTCTCTAAGCCTCAATTTCCTCTGCTGTAAAATGGGAATACTGCCACCTTGGCCTGTAGTACTTCAGGTAGGTACCGTTTCAAATAAAATTCTAAAGCATCGAGTACAGAATATGATATATATCCTCCTCCACAGCATATTAAATAAAATGTTCACATCAGTAACCAGGAAACACGATACACAGACTCCACTCCCCAACTTTAACCTTGGCATGTATACCTCAGTGGTCCTGACCCTTCAGATGGAGTACAGAGCCTCACTCCATTATTAGTAATATGTGGGCAGAGTGAGGGATAGGGGTGCTAAAGGAAATAATGTCATGAGACTCAGGAATCCCACATCAGTATCACCTTTGCAATTCACTCAATTCCTCCTGGGCACAGCTATGAGGTACTGGAAGCTTTACCTGTATCAGTAAGCTCAAAACGAAGTTAAGAATAACTACAAACTAAAGAATGCCACTGCTCTCCTAACTATGGTCCTTTTTCCTTCCTTTTAGACTCTTGAAGGTTAATGGAATGCAGAAACCAAAAAATCCTAAGTGTTCAGATAATACGTACAGTGTGACTTAACCTGTGAGAGGAGATGAGGTGCACAGGACAAGAAGAGAACCAACTATAAAGGTGAAATCAGCTGTGACTGCACACTGGAATCTGGGATAACATCTCCTCTTCTCAATATACTCTTTCCTGTTACACTGCTCTATCAGGCACATTGCTTGCAAACAGTCACAAGGATTTGCCAGGGAAAGGTCTTAGGTATAGTATCAGTCACTACTAGGGCCCTGCTTCACCCATCTGGCTCCAAGGGAGGAGTGTGCAGTCAAAGACTCCACAGCTCGGCAAGTCCAGAAGCAAACCTTAGGTTTCCAACCACAAAAGCTATTCCAGCAATCACCTTCTTCTAGGGTCCAAGGGTCCCGAAAAAGTTTATGCAATGGATACATAAAAAGCAAGGCCTCAAAGAGAACAAATGAATCTCACCTGACAATAGAGTTGAGCCAGATGCAGTGGTACAAGCCTGCAATCCTAGCACTTTGGAAGGCTGAGGTAGGATAATCACAAGTTTGAGCCTAGCCTGGGCAATTTAGGGACTTAGAAAGACCTTGTCTCAAAATAAAAAAAAAAAGAAGGGGTTGTAGTTCAGTATAAAGGCTCTGGGTTCAATCTCCAATACCACAAAAAGAGAAGAAAGAAAAG
>RJWT010008104.1:0-26706 GCA_004365215.1 Cuniculus paca
TGAACTTGATTCCTGGTATCAGAAAAACAAAAAAATACAAACTGATAAGATTCTTTCAGTAAGCAGATTGTCAGTCAGGATTAACATTATCAATTTTGATCTAAAAATTCCACAATTGGATTCTGTTCTGAAGAAATAATTTAAATACAGAAAAGCCTTATACATATGTAAGGGCATTATTTACGGTCAAAAATCAACATTAGTGTTTGATATAATATTAAATGGGAAAACAGGATTTGAAAAGTGGAGGTTTGTCTAGATACATTTATACATGATAATAAATGCTGTTAAACTACAGAGAAAAATGAGTGAAAATAGTATCAACTGCACAAAAATATGTAAGGGTTGGCAGAAATAAATAAAAGTTGTCATGATGCACTGTCTCGGGATAATGAATCAATGGATGACTTCCATCTTGTTATTTTTGTATGGATCCTATTTTCTTATTATGAGCGTATTATGTCTTTCTAATGGAGAAAAAATAAGATAAACTGGGAAGCACAATTTGAGGTTGCAAGCTATGAATGACACCCGGCCTGCGTTTCTCTCATCCCTTCCAGGTGACCCCGAGCCTCTTGAGCAGCAAAAGCAACAGATCATTAATGAGGAAGGCACAGAGCTGTTCTCCTACAAGGGCAATGATGTGGAGTACTTCATCTCTTCCAGTTCTCCATCTGGCTTATATCAATTGGAGCTTCTTTCAACAGAGAAAGACACACATTTCAAGGTATATGCCACCACCACTCCAGAGTCGGATCAGCCTTACCCCGAGTTACCGTATGACCCCAGAGTGGACGTGACTTCTCTGGGACGCACCACAGTCACTTTGGCCTGGAAACCGAGCCCCACAGCCTCTTTGCTAAAACAACCCATCCAGTACTGTGTGGTCATCAACAGAGAACACAATTTTAAAAGTCTCTGTGCAGTGGATGCAAAGTTGAGTGCGGATGATGCTTTCATGTTGGCACCAAAACCTGGTCTGGATTTCAGCCCCTTCGACTTTGCCCATTTTGGATTTCCTTCAGATAATCCAAGTAAAGAACGCAGCTACCTGGCCAAGCCTTCTCCAAAACTGGGGCGGCATGTCTACTCCAGGCCCAAGGTTGACATTCAGCAGATCTGCATAGGAAACAAGAACATCTTCACCATTTCTGACCTGAAACCCGACACACAGTACTACTTTGACATCTTCGTTGTCAACACCAACAGCAACACAAGCACTGCTTATGTGGGTACCTTTGCCAGGACCAAGGAAGAAGCAAAACAGAAGACTGTGGAGCTCAAAGATGGGAAAGTGACAGATGTATTCATTAAAAGGAAGGGAGCAAAGTTTCTCCGGTTTGCTCCAGTGTCTTCTCACCAAAAAGTCACCATCTTTATTCACTCTTGCCTGGATGCCATCCAGATGCAAGTAAGAAGAGACGGGAAACTTCTTCTGTCTCAGAATGTGGAAGGCATCCGGCAGTTTCAGCTGAGGGGAAAACCTAAAGCAAAGTATCTCATTCGACTGAAAGGAAACAAGAAAGGGGCATCTATGTTGAAAATTCTAGCCACCACCAGGCCTAGTAAGCAGTCGTTCCCCTCCCTTCCTGAAGACACGAGAATCAAAGCCTTCGATAAGCTCCGCACCTGTTCTTCAGCCACAGTGGCCTGGCTGGGCACCCAAGAGAGGAACAAGTTCTGCATCTACAAAAGAGAAGTGGATGACAACTACAATGAAGACCAGAAGAAAAGAGAGCAAAACCAATGCCTCGGACCAGAGACGAGGAAGAAATCTGAAAAAGTCCTTTGTAAATATTTTCACAGCCAGAACCTGCAGAAAGCAGTGACTACAGAAACCATTAAAGATCTCCAGCCTGGAAAATCTTACCTGCTGGATGTTTATGTCATCGGACATGGGGGACACTCAGTGAAGTATCAGAGTAAAATCGTGAAAACCAGGAAGTTCTGTTAGTCACCTGGTATAGACATACATTATGTAGAACCCCAGAAAGGATTTTAAATCATTTTACCTATAGACTGAGTACTCCCACAGCTGAGAAAAGTTGTGCCCGGTACAAGTTGTGAGCTATGGAAGGAAAGATAGCAGCATGTGTATATTGATGTTTATAAAAACTTGGAGGAGACTTGCTCTAGTGTACCCACTGTGGTGCCTAGTGTGTGTCTGATGCTGTCGATGTCAAAGATAGAGGACATCTTGAAGGAACTGCCATCCCTTGCTTTGACCACTGCATGAACTGCTTCTAAATTATTTTATTACTTAAAAATTTAAAATATGCCATTCATTGCACACATCCACAAATGCAAAACATTCCTCTCTATAGATGCTAGGATATATATAAATTATTTTATAAAGTCTTGTTTTAAATGTCCATGTCTCTATGATTGTAAACTATTAAATTCTTTTCCTGTTAAAGTACAGATCTAATCTAAGTATTATTAAGTGGACAGCCCTTTAGTCAGTTGTATTCCTGTTGTAAATTCTTATTTGTTGAGTAAAATGTTTAAATACTGTATGTATCTCATGTACAAAGTTGACATGCATTATATTCATGTACATAAAATTAAAGATATTAGATTATATACTGTTCATTTTCCCAAGCAACTACCTTAGTGTATTTAATTCCTCATCTGTCCCTAAAACCGGACCTTTCTGTTATTTGGCACCAAAGTTGATCCTTTTTTTTAATAGTTACAAGGGATTGCTGCATCTCTCTATAGTTACTATGGTATTAGAAACAATTATTAAAGTGTATATTTTGGCATTGAATAGGAGCCAGCAGCCGTGAGAGTAGAGAGAGCCACAGCAGTCTTGTTTTAAAAGAGGAAGACAAGACAAGTACTGTTAACTGGGTAAATGGTCATCAAATCATCCTTAACAATCTGAACTATATCACATTTTAAGAATTTATTTTAAATGCAAAGTTGAGATATCCCAAGTATTTCCATCTGCTGGAATATTACAAAATAGTATTTTAACCACCAGCCAAAGCAACTTAGCAAATATCATTCAGGACTTTAGTTTGTAACAAGAAAACTGTAAAAGCTTCTGTCTTCTAACATCAGTGTCTGCTGCTTTTAACATGTAATTTTCCTGTATTTTTAAAAGTAATTTTGGTGTAAGATACAATTCAAGGAAGCAATAACTGACACTATCAGAGACTGCAGAAAGGGCAGTGTTAAGTAGTTTCCTTCCCTGTGGGTTCTATGCATAGATCATGAGAGGTCATAAGATCACTGGACCAAGATTCAGAAATGTCTGGAATTTCCAATCACTTACATGATATAACTTTGGCAAAAGGTATTCTTTCCAATCAGCTCCTTTTCTCATCTATAAACTTAGTGATAGATTTTGGTAAGACGACACTGTTAGATGACTTCTGTCATCAGAGGTAGTCTTTTGTGGATTTCTATGTCTATAAATTACAAAGTTCCATGAATACAAATGGGGACCGAGATAATCCCTTCACCTCCACATTGTCCTCTGCATGGTGCCACTACTTTTCGGATAGGAGTATTCACGAGCAGCATTCCCATGAAGTTCAGAATCGCTACCCCTGAAGCAGTGTCCGCGGTCCTTAGGAAATGTGCTCTGCTCACATTAGGGGAAATCATCCCCTTTGAAGCACATCATCCAACTCCTCAGTATCAAGGTATTCAAATGAAACTGACCGCATCTGTGTCAAATTTGAATGACATCCAAAAGAGTTTTTTTTAAAGGTGAAGAATACATACCCATTGATCATGTAAGCAACCACCTTGGAAGGAGAGACTTTAAAACTGACAACATCCCAGAGATGTTACATACTAAATTATAAGTCTGGTGGCTTAGAAGGAGAATTAACTTTGTTATATGACCTGCATGTGTCTTAGTTTATAGAGCAATGTGTTAGATGAGACTATAGTCAATCAGAGAATTACTGCTGCTTCTCAAGGTGACAGACTTAACTCTCAGATATTTCTTAATGCCCAGGAAACCCTGGGAACCAGGCCAAGTCAATTTAACCAAGCTTTCCCTTTTCAGCCAGCCGTGATGGTGGTTTATAAATAGTCTGGATAAATCCGAGACCTACTTCATGGTCCCACTGAAATATGCCTTTTTATAACTACAGGAAAACAAAATACACATTTTTAAAACTATATCATTCACAAAGAAAAGGGAAAATCTATTATGATTAAGCTTGAATATTGACTGGAGTGCTTAGATTTTAGGAGCATTGAGGTAAACTACAGACAAGAAAGAAAAATTTGTTCTTAATTAACCAAAGAACTAGAAAACTAGCTAACATGAAAGGACAATTTTGTCCACTAAATTAAGCTTCAGGAGAGCCTTATGTCTTATATAGGACATTTAAAATCCCAAGTACATTTGTGTGTCATTGAGGGAGGAGTCTCTGAGGACATTTAGTTCACTATCTATACTTTTCCAGTGCAAAAAGAAAATTAAAGACCAGAAATATATGAATAAGCTAAGAAGTTCTCATAGACAAAACAGCTAAGTAATAGCGTTGTCCAGATTCCAGAATTCTAACCAGAATATAAATCTCCAGTTCTTGCTGTTAAAAAATCATGGGTAGATCATTTTTCAAAAAGAAACTGACTTTTTTTTATGATTTTAAAACAGCTTATACTTCAAGACCATTTCAGATTTCCTTAAGAATGCGTGCACTGCACACCTGTAATCCCAGCAGTTTGGGAGGCTAGGGAGGGAGAATCATAAACTCAAGCCCAGCCTGGGCAATTTTGTCACTTAGGGAGACCCTATTTCCAAAAACAAAAACAGAAAAAACAGAGATAAAATTTAGTAGTAAGTCCCTGGATTCAATTTCTTGTACTACAGCACATACATTTCAGACTATAGATCACTAGTCTACTTCCTTAATTATAAAGTCTGGTTTTTCCAAAGCTAAAACATTTCAAAATCTAGAAAGAATTATAGCTGATTATTTTCTTGGTTAATTTAATTATTTTATAGTCAGTGCCTGGATTCGATTTTTAAACAAGCATTCAAGGATCAGTTCTGAAAAGGACTTACCCACTCCCGATTTTCGTTACCCAGAACACATTTTAAAAAATTAAAATTTCCCTATCCTCACTAAACAAATGACAACAGTAGACAAATTGTGTGGAAAAATTTTAGAGTTTGAAAAGGGCTTGATTCATAATGGTTTTTGAGGGCAGACATCTTTAATGAAACCACACACAAACACAATTTAGTACACACTTCAAAGCAAGCATGGACTTGAAATCAATCCAGGATCCCTTCCCAGCCCTTCCCATCCTCTTCCAGAGGTCATTTAGTTCTGCTATCTCACCTCAAAGATGAGGAAATCGAGGCCCAACTAAGACTGGAAACTGGATTCCTTTATACCCAGTTAGAGTTCACCCTGGACTTCATTTCAGCACATCTTCAATCTAGAAAGCTTGCAACAACTGGTTAAGAGTGTTTGCTATGTCGCTATGCTCTAGCTGGTTGGAAGCAAAACAAACAAAAAACATGCTAGCATCTAACTTGAACAGCAAGGTCATCTGGAGCATCTCCAACCACTCTTTTCCGCCCTTTGATATGGTGTGAAAGAGATGAAATCGGCTGGGAACTGGCCTTTTGCCTCTCTCCCCGGGACCAAGCAGAGTGACCACTGTCAGATATCAGCTGTCCTCCACCGAGAGTTGTCTGCAGGACCTGGGACACATCAGAGCACACACCACTGGATTTTTCCTGGAGGGGATGAGCCAGAAAAATGCAATGTGGTAGGAGATTTAGGCCTCTGAATGTGAGAAGTGGGAGTAACAGGAGCAGACAGAGGAAGCAGAAAGAAGTACAGTTTTATCTCATTTCCCCTTCTAGAAAGGCTAAGAGAGCAAGAGATCTAATAAAGTCTTATTTCGTTAAGGTTATGGAATCTCTCCTCTATGCATCTCACCCTGAAAATTGTGACCTAAATCATTATTCTCTATTTTAAAACTGTCTCACTGATAGACACTTCATTTCCTAGGAGTGGTTGAGTGTGCATCTGGACACGATTTCCTTCATTTCTCTTTACATTCCTCCTTCCCAATCTGTGAGAAATAATCTTAGTGATCGAAATTTAGAATGGCTTTTCAGATCCATCCATATAACACTTTGAAAAGTATCCTAGAACATTCTTTCAAAGAGCAAAAAATATATATAAGGCTGTTGATCTCCAGCGCAGAAAAATCATTGACCCAAGATGGAAAAGTTCAAGGTCTGAGGCATGGTGAAACTGTTGTGATTTCCTTATTTAGATCCTAATAGAAACCAGCTATGCCAGAGTTGGGAAGGAGGCAATACATGAGAGGACCCTGAGTCCTCATAAAAGACCTCTTAAAAACACAAGTAGGGCTGAAGTAGCAGAATGGAACTCATCATTCTACTGTGCCACAGAGGAAAACTTCCGGGAAACTGGGAGGTTTTCTCAAAACATATTAGAAGTGTATTTCAGAGACTCTGAGCCATGGACTGGCTCATCAAACAACCTCTCAGGATCTTGGGATGCTGCAGAAACTGGATTATTTTTGAAAGAAAACAAAGGTGTGAAACAGAGGAGTCAGAGCAGAGCGATTCTGGTTATAGGTAATGAGGTTCAGTTAGAACGCTCAAGAATACAACCATGTTACAATTAAGGAATGTAATGGACGCTGGTTTTACTTTTTTCACATACAACTGGTAAGTTTAAGCTGCAGTTTCCCTTCTCCCATAAATACGTGCCAAGATTAATATCCAGTCAAGTTGCCATGATTTGGAAATAAGCAAATATCCATTTCTTGTGCATAATTACCTTTTAGTATAATCCCTCCAGCTTTATAAATGGGGCAGCACAGAGTAATCTAATAGTTGTTTTGGGATATGCTTTAAAATAAAAACTCTCAAATGCTCATATTTAATTATGAGTCTGACTGAATTTTGCTTCTGAGAAAAATTGTGTGTACCAAACAGAACAAAATACATTCATACTTAGCAGGATAGAGATTTGGCTGTTCAGTCTTATCTCTTACGCAGTGTACTCTGACCTTTTAAATGTTGTTTAACATAGTAGCCACCTTCACCACAGAGGCTAGAAAGACTCCACAATGCCAAGTCAGCAAGGCATGTCTAGAAGCAGCACGTCACCCCCAGAACCACAGGTGAGTGCCCCAGAACCTTGGCATTTGTCTGGCCTCTGCAGATCCACACAGCTCCGCAATCAGAGTGACTCAGGAAAAACACCTAGGGTTGTCAAGAAAGTGGCCCTTTTCCAGTGGTTGGGTTTCCAGGAATCACAGCAACTACAACAAGCCTTGGCAACATTTAGTGTTTCCTGCTTTTTCTGGATGTAAGAAGAACTTTAAATGAGAGAGACAAGCACACATACATACAATTCTTAACCAAATAAAACTCCACTAGTTTTATTATGGCAAGATACCATTTTAGAAACATGTTATTAAAGAAATAAGACTCTTTTGGTTGACCATTTGAAAATGGTAGTATTGAATATCTCTTCCTTGCCAAACAAAGCATGTCATTCTTCCTCAAATAAAGAGGCCGAGCTATAAATTACAGGTGGCTGAATTCTGCCTCCTCTCATCCTGTACATGATCATGGGTTCGCTTGGGTTGTCCCTGGTTGATCTTCAGGTATGAGAACAGATGATAGAGATATGAAAGCCAGGTGAAAATCACAACATTTCCATTTCTATTGCATTTTGTACAAGTCCCATTGACTAATGTCAGCAAGCTGTGCCTCAAATGCATCTGTTTGCTGAGCAAACTTGACTGCTCTAAATACCAAAGGCCACTGGCTTTGCCAGTTACGTGGGCAACCATTCCAGGAGGCCTGAGTTGAAATGTGCAGATAAATACTGAGTTCTGGAGTTTTTGGTGCCAAAGCATACAGAATACTTATGTTCTGCTATGGAAAGCTTGGACAAACAGAACTTCTGTTTTTAATGTCTCTGAGGACTCAAAACAGTTCTTAGACTACTTATTATGTAGTCACTGATACTTTTAATGTCTTTCGGTGGCTTACCTATATTAAAAAGCAGAAAAGAGTATATTTGGATTCCACTGAGTTTTCTCTGCTGAAGTTATGCAAGCTAATAAGAGAAAGGGCAGCAGTGGAAACAGTGTAGAAATAGAACTTCGGTTTTGATTTTTTTCTGTGTGTGTGTGTGTGTGTGTTTAAACTTCTGTGGACTTAGTCTTTCTCATTTGGAAAATGAGAAGGGAGATGGTCTCTAAGTTTCCTTTTGGGAAAATTAGGTAAAGTAGCAACTTTAAGCACATACTGAATGCCAAGCATTTGAAATTCAGTCGCTTAATCCATATAACAATGCTCAGATGAAGATATTACTGTATACTCACTGATCAGACCAGGGAATAAAGGAATTACATAATATTTTCAAGGTCACAAAGTTAATACAGTAAATGAAATTTAGATACATCTGGCTTCATATATCCTCATCTTTCTAAATCTACCAGCATAGTTGTGAACTCTAGTGCTTATTAGTGAACCAAAACTCAATAGAATACATGATGAGTAGACTGATAAAAATGAGGGAAAGTTTAAGTACACCTAAGTTGGGTTTGGACATTTGTAAACAAACTCTTTGAAATGGATAAACATAGAGAGCTAGAGACAGAAGAGAAATAATTGACGAAGTATGCTAAGTTCCTCTTATTGTGTAGAATTTTCCCATCTCGGACCTACAGTATGTTTTATACTACCACAACAACTTTGCTTGGTATCTGCTTGTCATGGTGAATTGATAACAGGTGGTCAGCTTGTCATACCAGCTGAACTGAGTCAGCGTGGTACTGAGTGTGGATGGCCCACCTGAGGATTACTGCCAAGATAAAAAGGAGAGGTGGAGGGAAAGAGGTGGTATTGTTGGTTCTCCTTGTTGTTTGTTCTCCTGTTGCCATTAGTTCCCCTGGAGCAGCTTGTCAAGCTTCTTTCCTGATACAAACTCAGCTGTTCTCATCATCAGAGGAGCTCAGGACCTTATTGTCACTGAGAATGGCTGCAGTTCACTTTGGAGGAGCTCTGTTCCTTACTTTATCACTTCCTGGCTCTGGAGGGGAAGATGGAGTGCTGTTCAATCTCCTGAAGAAACTTGTCACATCGGCCTCCTGATATGAACTCAGCTGTTCTCATCATTGGAGAAGCTCGGGATCTCATGGTTGCTGAAGATGGCTGCGGTACTTTTTCGGGGAGCTCTGGTCCTACTTTGAGCATCTGCTTCCTGACTCCAGTGCAGAACACTCAGCCTACTGGCACAGTTCCTTCATCCTGCTGGCACAGACTTTCTAGCTTCTACCACTGAACTTTGGCCCTTCCCAGCGCAGAGCTGTGAAACAGACTTGCATGAGTCATTGTCGTGGACTCTAGGTCTTCAGCTGGACTCATGCAGGACACTGCCATGTGATCCAGGCCCTCAGCTGAATTCTTTGAGTCTTTAGTGTGTGGACAGATTTTCTGCACTTTCTGAATTTGACTCTTTGGGTGATTATTATAAAATACTTCTATAAATTACATGTCCTGTATTAAATTGTTTTTCTTGCAATCCCTGAGGACAACACTTATATTATCTAGAATTTACTATATGCTTACATGTGACATAATGTATCTGCAATATGATGTTAATAAATTTCTCTTTAATGCTTTGGTGTTGTAGCATGTGTAGAGGTATTTTTGTTTTGTTTTGTTTTTTGCCCTTGAACATATTTGTCTTCTTTTGTTATTTTTTGAAATAGCAGTCATTTGGGGGTCTCCACTACATGCCAAGCTCTGAGTTGAAGGTTATATCCCAAACCAAGGCATCATATTGTTAATCCACAGAACCACCTTATGAGGTAAATACTATTGTTTTCCACATTTTACTGATGAAACTAAGGATCCAAGTTCTCCAATTTTATACCACTAATAAGAAGTGCAGCCCTGAGTCAAATCTCATGATGGGTTATAAATAAAGCAATGCTCAAAGGGATGATTTTCATTCACTTCCTTTTGGAAAGATACCGACTGATTTCCATAAAATTGACTGGCAGAAATCTACTTTTAATATTTGTTAACCTTGGGCTCATTCTATGTAGGATTTGCTTTGATGGCACACTGAGTGTTTGCTACTGACATTCTGCAGATTTACAGTATTACAGCTTTGTTCTCATGTAAATACTTGCTTGTACACTTGGCACTGAAGAAGCTCACACATGGTCATTACCTGAGTTCCAGATGGAAAAGCTGTGAACTTTTCAGGGAAAATAGAAAGCCAATGGCAGAATTCAGGTCGGATCATTGGAGCCTGAGTTGGTCCACGCTGTTTCTTTGCCTAGACTTCCTTAGATGATGTAAGCAGAGGTGAGGCACTGTTGTCCTTCTTGCCCTTTCCCCAAATTAAATATAGTTTTCATTGCTGAAGTAATGTTGTGTGTGTGTGTGTGTGTGTGTGTGTAAACCATAACATCACTACAACACATAACATAAAATTTGAATCTTCACTCTAATTTCTTTCCACAAAGAAATTTATTTTTAATAATTCTACCTATATTCTGATATTTTTTCCTCCTCTGTACAAAAATAATATTAGTATCTTTCATATTTTTCATATATGGAGTTATACTAAATGCATAGTATTGCAACTGGCTTTTTTTTAATCTGGCAGTTTTCCCTACATTTCATGCCAGCTTGAACTCATTTTTTAAAAGTCAGTTCTTCCCATTCTTCTGTCATGCATGAACGTTTATGTGGTATGAATACACAGTAAAGGCCCGTATTGGTTACATATCAAACTGTCTCCAAATTTAGTACTGAATTTTCAAGTACTTCCCCTGTATTCTCTCTTGTGTATGACCTGCCTCCTCCAACAAGTAAAAGACTTCCAGAAATTGCCTTCATCTTCAGCCTATTAGTACCTTTGGTGAAGTGGGGGTTTCCCCACAATGATATGGAATATAGTGGTTGACATGTAATTCTAAGAATCATACAAATACATTTAAATATCAGTTCAAAGAAAATGCTTCAATATATTAACCATTGTTACTCTCCTACTATCTTGTTTTGAAATTTTGTATCATGGCTTTTATTGTTTTTTCTCTTTAAAATTAAAAAGAAAAATTCTTCTAAAGCCCACATTAAGTGATTTTTATATTGACATTTATATTAAAAATTGTTTGGGCAATCCAATGTTTCTGCTCACACTAATTAAGCTGACCTTTGACAAAAGAAACTGATATTCTGTGTAGACATTGTCCCTGTGCACATGACACTGATGGGTTTAAAAAAAACTGTCCCCTCATTCTTTATCATCCCTGGAAACCTCTACCTACCCCCCAATACTTGATCCAGTAAAAACAAAGAGCCAGGTACTTTCTCCTTTTTTTTCAGTTTTGTCTTATTGTAGTTGAAAATGTTTAACACGAGATCTACCCTCCCAACAAATTTTTAAGTGAACGCTTAATGTACATTATTATTGATTATAGGTACAACGTAGTGCAGCAGATCTCTAACCTCACCTATCTTGCTTAACAGAAATTTCATGACTACCACTTAGTAATTCCTCATATTGTGTCCCTATGGCTCCTGACAACCACCATTCCACTCTTTATGAATTTGACTGTTTTAGATACCTCCTAAGTGGAGTCATCTAATATCTGTCTTTCTGTGACTGTTTTTTCTCCTTAACATAATCCTCTCCTCCCGATTCATCCATGGCCTTGCATATCACAGAATTTACTTCATTTTTAAGGCTGAATGCACTCTACTGTGTGTAACATGCCACATTTTGTTTATGCATTCATCTATCTGTGTGCATGTAGGTTTTTCCATATATTGGCCATTGTGAATAATGAACATGAGACTGCTCTCAGCTCTTTAGACTTCGATTTCAGTCTTTTGGATAAATATGCAGAGGTAGGATTGCTGAATTATATGGCAATTTCATTTTTAAATTTTTGAGCAACTTCCATTCTGCTTTCCATAGTGGCTGCATCATTTTGTGTTCACACCCACAGCATGGTAAGCATTGAAATTCTTCACTAACTAATATTTGTTGTCATTTTTATATGATGTGGTCTCTCCTTGTAATTTCGATTTGTATTCCCCAATAATTATTGATGCCAAGCATCTTTTTGTACACTTTCTGGCCATTTTTGTGGTATTTTTTAAAAGAAAAAGTTCATAGCCCATTTTTATTTTTTATTTATTTTATTTTAAAGAGAATAAAACCAAACAAAACAGAACAAATCAGTGAATGCAATACAGGACTTCAAAACAGGATAATAGGAAATCAACAATGGTTACCATAATGCCTCTTGTTCAAAATTGCTGCCTATACCATCAGGCATAATAAAATCAAATAAAACAGAACAGAATAAAGCCAATCAAAACAGAACATTGAAGAAAACAAAGTAATGAAATGGAACAAAACAAAGCAGTGAGAAGAATATTGGATTTCAAAAACAAGGCAGAAGGCAATCCCCCCTAGTTGCTATATTGCATATAGTTATCCTCTAAATAGATGCTCAGACTATTGCCTTTATGCCTGCAAAGTCAATCAAACAATACAAACATTAAGTTGTTTTTGTACCTCAGTTGCTATCCATTCAGCCTGTGTTCCTCCAAATCAGATGGTTGCTTACTGGGCAGTGGGGGGAGGGGTTTTTCTTGTCTCCCAACTGACTGCATAGTCCATTTTTTACTAGTGTGTTGTAGGAGTTTCTTATATATTTTAGACATTGCATCCCTATCAGATGTGTGATTTGAAAATATTTTCTTCTGTACAGATGACTTTTGACTGTACAAAAGCTTTTTAGTTTGATATAATCCCATTTGTTCATTTTTGGTTGTGTTGCCTGTGCTTCTCACATGTTATCCATGACCTTCTAAAGTAAATTGTCATGCTGCTGCTTGTGCTTTGAACCACAGTCAGATATTCTGAGGAGGTTTCAGGCTTTCCTGTTTGAGTTGGGGGTAGTGGGAGGAAAAAGCAGTCACTTTTTCACTTATTACTGCCAAACAAGTGAGCCTTAGGTGTAAATTCCAAACATCTTCACAGTATCTGGAGGCCTTCTCCAGCGTGTTCCTTGGAATGATGAGGCAGAAGACTGATTCCTGGCAGGCCCAGAGAGGGTGGAGATATAGGTTCAAGATCTTGGTTATCTGGGGGTGAAATTGCATGACACTTGTCTAGGATAAGAGCTTGAGTTCAGTGTTCTTGAGTTTTCCATTCCATGTCCTTTCCAAATTCCAGCTGAGTGAACTAAAATGAAATTACTCTTGAGGGTTCTAGAGAGGACCAAACTAAAACCTCAGTGGTATATTTAAAGAATGTATAAGAAAAGTATCATGCTTCTATACAATATGCAGTTTGTTGTACAAGTCTGGAATATGTATGTATTCATAAAAATTACATATATTTTACCTGAATGCACAGATAGGTACAAGAAAATATAAAGCTACTTATAAAAGTCATATATGGATTATAAAACCATCACATATTTGACTTGGATTTTTATTTTCATGTTCCAGAATGAGAATGCTTTTTGATGTTTCTTTCTCACACTACCTCTGTTTGGTTTTCTTGAATTGGAAATTAAGGCTTTTCTCTGCCATTCTGTGTTCCTCATACTTCTGAATCAACAGATTAAAAAGGGAGTATGGTATTGGAAGGGGAGACTGATCCAGATTACCAAGGGCAAATCAGACTGCTATTCCACAATAGAGGTAAAGAAGACTAGTCTAGGGTGCAGGATATCCCTTAAAGTGTTTCCTAGTACTATCATGTCCCAGTATTAAGACCGATGGGAAACTACAACAACCCAATCCAGGCAGGATGACAACTGGGCAGATCCTTTAGGAATGAAGATGTGGATCATCTCAAGAGGTAAAAGACCAAGATCTGCTGAGGTACTCACTGAAGGTCAGGAGAATACCAAATGGTTCATAGCAAAAGATAAGTTATAAATATTGGCTATGGCCACTTAACTAGCTACAGAAAATGGGATTGTAATTGTCATATTTTCTTGATATTTTATTAAGAATATACTTGTGAACATATATATCTTATGTTAAGAAGATAGTCTTCTTTCTTTCTTTGTGTCAAACACCATACAATACAACATCGATTGGTTTAGTATTAGTATTTTAAAATCTACATTATATGTACTTACAAAATGCCCCAGAAGAGTAAGCAACAAAGAAAAATTTAGCTTCCTGTTTTTCTAAAATTAATTCTATTGGTACATTTTAGGATATCCATAATGATCACTTTTTTTTTTTTTGCGGCACCAGGGATTGAACTCACGACCTTGCACTTGCCAGGCAGGCGCTTAGACCACTGATCTAGATCCCCAGCCCTCATAATGATCACTTTTATCATAGGGAATTTGTACTTATACATGCTATATCTTGATTCTTCTTTTCTCTCCATCTCCTCCCCTCCCTTCAACCCTTCTTCCCCAGAAGCTTTGCTCCCATTTTTTCTTTCTGTTCTCTTTTGTCTTCTTCTTCCTTCTTTCCCTTCCTCTTTCCCCCTTCCTTGTTCCCACTCTGATTTAAACATTTTTTTTCTCTACATACCAAAGTCTACTATAAATTTTAGTCTTTATTTAACTTTTGGTTTCTTACACAAGAGAAACAATGCAATATTTAAATATGTGTCTGATTTATTTCACTTAAAAGTATGGTCTCATGGTGCATCTATTCACCTAGAAATGTCTCAAGTTTATCCTTCTTCATGGCAGAGCTGTACTCCATTGTGTAAAACCACCACATCTTTTTTTATCCATTCATCTACTGATGAGCATTTGGACAGTTGCAAGATTTAGATATTACATATTGTCCTACTATGTGTGCAAATGTCACTGTGGAATGATGATTTTAATTCTTTCAGGAAGCACCAAGAAAGGGAATAAATGGGTCAAATAGAATCTCTAGTTTTAGCTTTTTTGAGGAATCTCCATACTGACTTCTGCAGTGATTGAATCTACACTCCTCCCAACAATGGAAAAAGGTTCCTTTTATCCCACAGCCCCACCAGCATTTGATATTGGTTGATTTCTTGATAGTGACCATTCTGTATGGAGTGAGATGGGCTCTCAGTGTTGTTTTAATTTGTATCTCTCAAATGACTAGTGATGTTGACCATTTCTTCATATAATTATTTTCTGATTATACTTCTTCATCTAAGAAGTGTCTATTCATTTCATGTGTTTATGTTTGGATCAGGTCTTTAAATTTGGTGGAGGTCTGATTTTTTTGAGTTCCTTATATATTCTAGATACTAATCCTTTGTCTGAGGAACAGCTGGAAAATTTTTTCCCACTTTGTGGCTTGTCTTTTCACTCTTGTAGTGATTTTCTTTGCTGTTCAAAAGCTTTTTAATATGCTGAGATTCCAGTTGTTGATTCTTTATAATACTTCCTCTGTGATTGGGGCTTTGTTCATAAAGTCTTTGCCTATACCTATGTCTTCAAGAGTTCTAAACTATCCTACTTTCAGCAGATTTAGTGTTTCTGTTTTAATATTTAGATCTTTGATCCATTTGGATTTTAGTTTAGTGCATTGTGAGTGATATGGTCTAGGCTTAATCTTCGGTATGTGGAAAGCCAGTTTTCCCAACACCATTTATCAATTGAAGAAACTATACTTTCTTCCAGTGAAGGAGTTTTGCCCTTTGTCAAAGATAAAGTAGCTGGGTATGTCTAGAGTTATATCTGTATCTTTTAATCTGTGCCACTGATCCTCAAGCCTGTTTTTATTTGCCAGTACCATGATGATTTTAGCACTGTAGCTTCGCAGTATAATTTCAAGTCAGGGATTGTGATACCCCCTGTTTTGCCCTTGTTACCCAGAATTGCTTTTGCTCTTCCAGGTCTCTTCTGGTTCCAAATGAATTTTAGGATTGTTTTCTTTAATTCTATGAGGTATACTATTAGTACTTTGATCAGAATTGCATTGAAACTATAATATTTTAGAAGTATGGTCATTTTCACTATATTAGTACTTCTTACCCAGAACAAAGGATATCTTTTCATTTTCGGTTTCCTCTTCAACCTCCTTTTTCACAGTACTGTAATTTTCAATATAAAGGTCTTTTACTTCCTTCATTAGATTAATTCTTAAATATTTCATATTTTGATGCTATTATGGAAAGTGTGGTTTTTCTAATTTCTATCTTAGCGATTTTGCTATTTGTGTATAGGAATGCTATTGAGTTTTGAGTGTTGACTTTGTATCTAGCTATATTACTGAATTGGGTTATTAAATCTAGCAGCCTTAGGTGGAGTTTTTGGTGTCTTCTACATAGAGTATCAAGTCATGTGCAAATAATGATAATTTAAAATCTTTCTTTTCTATCCTTGTTCTTTTTATTTCTTCCTCTTATTTAATTGCTCTGGCTAATGTTTCCAGAACTATATTGAATACTAATGATGACAGCGGATGTCCTTGTCTTGTTCCTGATTTTAAAGTGAAAGCTTTCAGTTTTTTATCATTTAGTATGATGTAAACTTTGGTTTCTTATAGATTGTTTTCATCAGATTGAGATAAGCACCATCTATTCCAATTTTCTATAGGTTTTTTTAAAATCATGAATGGGTGTTAGACTTTGTTAAATGTTTTTTCTGCATCCATTGAGATGATCATGTGGCTTTTGTCTTTGTTTCTATTAATATGGCTAATGTTAATATTACATTTAACATTTAATGTACAACATTTAACATTGCATATTGCATTTAATGTAATGTTAATATTATATTTATTGATTTGCAAATGTCAGATCATTCCTGAATCTCTAGGATGATCCCTTCTTGGTCATGGTGTATAATCTTGATGATTTGCTGCAGTCTGTTTGCCAGCATCTTATTGAGGATTTTTGCATCTATATTCATTAAGTAGATTAAGCCTGCAGTTCTCTTTTTGGTTGGATTCCCCTCTGGTTTTGGTATCAGCATAAATTCCTGGAATAAGTTTAGGATTATTGCTTCCCTTTCAATTTCACTGAAGAGTTAGAAGAGTAGTGGCATTAGATCTTCTCTAAATTTCTTGTAGAATTCTACAGTGAACTCATCAGGACCTGGACTTTTCTTCATTGATAGGTTTTTAATTACATCTTCAATTTCACTGACCAATGTTGGTTTATTTACAATCTTTACATCTTCTTGATTCAGTGTTGATAATCCACATGTATTAGGAGTCCATTTCTTCTGTCTTCCAACTTGTTAAAGTACAGGTTCTCATTGTAGGCACTGATGATCTTCTGGGTTTCTGAAGGATATGTTGTGGTTTCATTCTTTTCATTCCTAATTTCATGAATTGAGTCTTTTCTTTCCTTTTTTGATAAGGTTGGCTAAGGGTTTATCTATTTTACTTAATCTTTCAAAGAATGAATGCATCAACTCATTTATTCTTTATATTATTTTTTAGTCTTTATTGCATTAATTACTGCTCTAATATTTATAATGCTCTGCTTCATACATGTTTTGAGTTTAACTTGCTCTCTTTTTCTAGTAGCTTGACATTCAACACTAGGTTGTTTATTTGAGCAGCCCAGGGTTTTCAGATATGGGAATTCAGCACTATCAATTTCCCTTGTAGAGCTGCTTTCATTGTGTTCCATAAGTTCCTTTGTGTTGTATTGGCATTATCATTTAATTGTTGAAACTGTAGAGTTTCTTCTTTAATGTCATCTGTTGTTCAGGGTAGTGTTATTTAATTTCCATTTGTTTCTGCAGTTTTGGAGTTCTGTGTACCTCACATATCTGTATGTCAAATTCTTTTTCCATGCTTGGGAAGTTTTCTGCCATTACTTCTGTGAACAGGTTCTTTTATGTTCTTTGTGCTATTTCCTGATTTTTTTCATTGACTCCAATCATCTTATGTTGTTCTTTGCATCATCTAGCAGCTGTTGGATTGATTTTTCATGGTCCCTTGATATTTTGAAGAAGTCTTTCTTTTCATGGTTACTAACTACAAACTCATCTTCTAGATCTGATAGCCTGTTGTCACATTGGTTGATTCTACTGTATACACTTTCAAAAGAATTTTTAACCTCCTTTGTTTCATGGATTGCATTTCTTTCATATGTTCAGTCTTCATGGTTTCTATCATTTTTCTAAGCTCTTCTTTTTATAATCTGTATCTACTTGAGATTCACTAACCATGTCTTTCATTATGGTTGTCTGAGAAATTAGTTTGACTTGTTTTTTTCTAGAGCTTTATTCATCTCCTTTGTTACTTCCTCTGTCACCATTTCAGAGAGTTTAGGTGAGTTTGATTTGTTCCACCTCACTGCCTTTGGATTTGCCTTGGGCAAGCTGGAGGTCTGAGGTTGCATCTTTCATCCATGTTATCTCATTTTCTATTTTTAAAGAATTTATTTTCTGCATTGATGCTTGTAAATTATTTATGGTAAGTAGCTTTATTTCTAGTATAAACAACTCCTTAGGAAATGACAAGTTTTCTGAGATGTCTTCCAGGTATAGCTTCCTTTTGGTTTTCGAGTCTATCATAATACCCCACCTCTTCAATTTATTAGGATGAGAAGTTACTGCCTATTTGGCCTAGCCCCTGGGTCTTTATTACTGGACTCTAGTATTATTTATGATCTTTGGACAATCTCCATCTTGGCATACAAAAAGAATGACTGATTAGAACAACTATGTCACCTTGGGTAAAGTAGTGCAATAATAATAATAGGATCAAACATGGCCTAAGAAAGGACGAATTGTGATAACTATTGGTTTGCCACCTTAACTATAGGAACAAGATTTATAGTTATGTAACAAAATCTAAAACCAACCATAAAATTATAAATAGTAAATATTGCCTCAGTTCAGCAATTTTGCCCTTCGGGGAGAAAATTTAAAAGAGACAGGAGGAAAAACATAGAAAAATAGACGAAGAGAAAGAAATTAGAAGCAAGGTTAAGGACAAAGGAAGATTGCCTAAGCTTTTGGAGACTGATGATGGAGAAAAGAGGAAAACAAAGAAGGAAGAAATAACAACAACAACAAAACAAAATAAAAACCTAAAAACAATGTTTACACTCAGGAAAAAACAAAAATATGCAATAGAGAGAGAGAGAGATTTCTCTGTGATTTCAAGCCTATGGCTATCTTTGAGGTCTATAGTTTTGTGATAGTGTCCTCTTCAGAGTATATCTGAGCTGTCACTGGTAGACAATGGAAGCAGACAAACCACATATTCTTACTGTATAATCCCAGTGATCCTGCAGTAGGAATAGGGTGGGGTGCTGGTGCAACTCTGCAGAAGTTCAGGCTGATCCTGGCCTGTATTTGTGAGCCTGTGACCCAAGTTGTCCAGTCCACAGCACTATGAGTGTTTCTTGCCAAGTTGACCTCAGCTCCTTGACTGTGGGCATCTCCCAAAATTGCTTCTCCCCCAAACACATGGAACCGTAAGATGAAGCAACCCATGACTACTGGGATTCTCTGGCTCAGCAGGCCCCATCCCAAAATAGCATCCAGTCAATCACCCTCTCCTGTGGATGTTTGGAATGGGCTCACTTACCAACCACTGCAGTTCGCAACATCCTCTGCTCTGCTCCACTGATGCATTTCTCTGTGGAGGCCTGCAAGGTCTGCCACCATCACTGCACCTTTGTAAGGTATATGGAAGGAGGCTCAAGCCTCCTCTCTCATGATGCAAGCCTGAAGACTGGAGAAGGCAGAGTTTGCCACTTCCCTCTTCTACCTTGCGGTCCATCACCTCACTCTCCACATGGGCTCCAATTCTCCCTTCAGAACTTTCCTGGGTTTAGGATCCGCCTCCCTCCTTCTTGTCTCCCTCAAGTTGCTATACTTCAGCGTCTGGTCATCCAGTTTCAGAGAAGCTGGTTTTCCACTGCTCACTACTCCGCCATCTTCCTGGAAACCTCTGCTTCCTGTTTTAGGAAGGAAATTAGTACCTTTCCAGTTGTATACAGGATAGTTGTGTCATGTTAGGTGGAATCATTAACTCATTATTGTTTTTATTTGATGATTAAGTATCAATAAGGAGATGTGATTAGGTGTCAACCTAGCAAAGGGGAACTGTTTTCAATTAATCTTATTTGTCAGTTTGACTGGATTAAGGGACACTTAGAAGACTGGATAATGGAGTGCTACACTCCTCAGTGGTTTAATCTGCGGATGTTCATAGCTGAACGTTCTGTGAGGAAATGGGGCACAGTTGAGGGGGTCAGGGAGGGGGGTTTTGGAGGGAATATCGAGCCAGTGCTCCTTCACTGTGCCCATGAAGCAAGAAGCTTTGCTCCATCATGATGTTTCTGGCTTGGAGACAGCCCATTTTGGGCTGACATCTCTGTAACAATGAGCCTTATCTCCCTTAAATTGTGGGTGTCTGTTATTTTGTCCCAAGCAAATTGGCTAATAATATAACATTCTCTTTAAATAAAAATAGAGATGTTTTCTACATATTTTTATATAAAGCATTTTCATTAAGTTACAAGGCCTTCATAATTCTACTTAGGAAGTATTACTTTCTTCTGCTTATTTATATAGACTTAAATTTATTGTGTCAGAAAATGTTGTTTGAGTGCAATTAATTCTTTAAAAATTTTAAACATTTGGTTTAGGTCTTTTTCATGGTCAATTTGTGTGTGTCATAGAAGTTTATAAAAAATGCGCAGTCTCCCTCATACCAATAAATTCCTGTACACAGATTACCTATTCATAATCTGTAAGTTGTGTGGTTCAAACATTGCATGTATTTTTTATTTGTCTATTTGACACATCAGTTTCAGAAAGAAATTTACCAAAATCTCTAACAATTATTGATATGTTATTCCATCTAATACTGTTAAATTTTGCTTTATATATTGTAAAGTTATGTTGTTATGTGAGTACAAGCTCAAAATTTTATAACTTTGTAATGATCTTCCTTTATGAAATCAATACTATTAATAATATGTATTAATACTAGAAATTTAAAATTACCATGCTAATAATAATTAATACTATTAATATGATTTGAATTTATACTAGATGGTTATTGCCTTAGTTTTTTGTCTAATATTAATTCTATTCCAACTTTCCTTAGGTTAGTATTTGTTCATTACAGCTTTTTCTATCCTTGTATCAATATGTATAAATTGTTTTTCTTTTGAATAACATAATGGTAAAAATATGAGCCTAAGAAACTAGTGATAGTGATGTGTTAATTACATATTCAAGGTCAGTATTTAACTTGAATTTCAGATTCTAAAGTTTTATCAATGGTCAACGTTAAAAGGAGACATGACCAGTTATGCAGATCTTATTCCCATGGAGAAAAAGTATTATATTAATTCCTAAAAGAAATAATGTTTTCCATTGCTTTGAATTCTAAATAAATTGAATGTGAGAGTGATCTGGCAGTGACTCAGCACCCTTTTATTTCCCAAGGTTAATTTGTATGATCTGACTAGCAAGACATTTTCAACTCAACCCTTTCTGTTTGTGAAAAACTGTACAACCATATTATGAGAAGTGTTATGGTTTATGTTTGGATGGACCCCCAAGCCTCATGCAGTCATGGAGGAGGCTGAATCTAGAGTTTGTGATTGGTTCATTGCCTAGCACTGGGAATAGGCAGTGTGAGTGTTGCACCCACCCAGGGGCAGGCAGCTGGCATGCAGTACAAGGGAAGGAAGGAGGCGTGCTTTCCCCTTTTGCCCTTTCGCTCTTGTCACTTGCAGCCACCATGAATGGTTGCCCCTTAGCCACACCACCTTGCCTTGACATCAGCTGAGTATGGACTGAAACCTCCAAAAACTGTAGGCTAAATAAACCTTTCCTTCCTTCATTTTGGGCTTCAGGTATTTTGTCTTAACAATGAGAGAAAAATAACCAAGACATGGAGCAACTGTCCTGGCTAAGTATAATTTTGTTTAGAAGTGTTATCCAAACAACTGCATTCCCCTGGTGGAATCTCTCAAAAACTATTTATTTTTGGTTTGTTGAGACAGGTCTCACTTTGTAGCTCAGCTTGGCCTTGAATTCACAGAAATCTTCTCAGTCTCTCAAGTGCCAAAATTTCTTTATTTAAAAAAAAAAACTGCTTCTATTTCTCATTTGAAATTCCTTCTTGGACAAAGAGAAATGGGTTTATGGAAAACATCTTCAAAGGTTTTCCTATCATGAACACGGTGAAGCATTTAACATAACCGTTTCTTCTAATTCCTCAATAAAAAGCTAGAGACATGATGGTTAAACACAACATCTATATAAGTGTTCTATCAAGAACCTAGACAATATGGTACCAGTATATATTTAATGATCTGGCTTGCTGAAACTCTAGAATATCTTTAGGGAGTCAGTTTTCCACAAAAAATAAAATATCCTTCATTTATTCTGATCATAAACATGATTTTCCTAAACTGAGCTTCTGATAAAAATAAATTGCATAATCATTTGAGATTACATTTTCTGGTGATTTGAAGTAGCTTTGAGTTGTTGACTGAAATTTCTTCCATATACCTTAAAAATTAAACATGAAAACAATGTTTCATCTTTTCATCAGATCAAAGAAGCTAAACAAGAGTGTACACAGGATGGAGGACAACCTCACCTATATATGGAGTACTGAACCACAAACAGCATGATTTTAAATAAGAGGTTATGCATTTCATATACACTAAATGCTTAAGAAAACATTTCTAAGATGTGTACAATATGCACTTTAAAAAATTCATTAACTCTACAGCAGAAATAATACCTATACCTTATGCACACAAACTTCAAAAACTTATTTAGATCAGATGTTCCCTGAATAGATTATAGCCTGTGACCATAGAATCTAACTGTATTGCAGATGTTGAGGCAACTTAATTGAAGGGAGTGGAAGAAAAAGTTGCTGGTCTCAACACCTTTGTAAATGAATAGCATTTGTAGTGCTAAAAAAACAAAATTATACATAAGCACCCTAGATTACTTGATGAAGTTGTTTCCAGTGTGCATGAGGGTTAGCACTTCTGAAACTGCTATCTGAATATAAAGAGATTATAGAATTAAGTCAATGGATTGAAGACAGCTGAAAGCCAGTTTCTCACCTGGGATTAGACATTGACAGATAATCAGGAGGAGACTACAATGATTCATGTGGGAACTTGGTAGAGCCACAGGTGTCAGTACATATTCATGCTTAAATTGATATAAATATGGTGGTTAATTATAGAAATATTTCTTAGTATGTGTGCACACAAGGGTTAGCAACCATACATTAGTATGCACACATACATTTCCATTCTTTATCAGTTGAAAGGGCCTAGAATAGCACATCTAGGCCCCTAAAGATTCACAATAGTGATGAACATGCCTAGTACCCAAATTTTAATTTTCAGTACCATTGTCTAAAAAAGACTTAGGACTCCTTGAAGAAACAGCTCATTCTAATGACTAAGACTAGAAATAAGATAAACTGACACATCTTATACTACCACAAAGTAAGCAAGTGCTGAAAAAGTAATAATAAAAATTAAAGCCTACCATGAAGAGGGCTTGCTGAAGAAATACCAGAATCACCTGAAAAGCTTTCAATTCCAGAACAATTTAAACAACAGAATAAATAAGTGGTATTGGATTATAAAATAAAGGGTAAATACGATGAGTCTACACTGATAAAAATAAGCAACTAATAAGTGAGAGAGGAGAGGTCCTCTCCACAAAACTCCAACCAATTATTTATGTGGCTATTCTTCCTCTAAAATGTACAGTGTAACTCCTTAAGCCTTATTATAGACTGTGCGTGGTGACTTCTTTTCAAAGGATAGAAAGTACAGTACAGAATGGGAAAGGAAAACTGTGATTTTATAGTAGAGACACTACCCCAACATCACACTGTATCTCTGTGGTTTTCCTAGGTTACCAAAACATTACCTTAATGCAAACATAAAAAATCATCAAATGCTAGATAGTTTGAGAAATTATCACATCCAAGAGGAGCACAAGAGCCATGACTACCAAATATAGTCATGATACCCTCAAAGGGGTCATGGAACAGAAAAAGGACATTAAGAAAAACTATGTAAATCTCAGTAAAGTATGGGTTTGGATCAGCAATAATGTATAATATTAGTTTATTATTATTCCACACTAGTGCATGATAGGCAAATCTACCATACTAATATATGATGTTAACAATAGAAGGAATGGGTGTGGGGTGTTTGGAAACACTGTGCACTAAATCTAAATGTTTTCTAAAAATAAAGATTAAAAACAAACTTTAGAAAGTGTTTGTTACCCATATAATCTTGGAAAAATCTCAAAAATACTGCTTCACATATCAAGTACTGAAAATGCAGTTTTCAAGTGAATTCATCAGAATTCTCTCGGTATAAATATACTCCTAAGTAGTTGGGCAAATGGATCCATTATATGAGGTTACTGGACATGAAACAAATAGTAAGACTTTTACTAACAACTGTGACTTTAGTCTTAGAATGTTTTATTTACTCACTCATTCACTCAGCAAGTATTTACTGAGTGTTCTCCATGAACCAAACACTATGGTAGGTATTGGTATACAAATAATAAGAGAAAACTAAACATAGTCAAAGCCTTCCCAGAAAGCCTAGCCTAGTCTTTTCTTTCTGACAGTCAAGTGGAGACAAGTGCCTGCTAAAAGTGATTTTTTTAGTTCGAGGAGTGACAAGTATTGCCCAGAGAAAAAAACCCAGAGATTCTCAGAGTCTTTTCCATGGAAAAGAAAAGAAATAGAGGCATCAGTTTGGGTGCTCAGGTCTTGAGAAGTAATCTCAATTATTAAGATATACATTTGAAACTACACAGGAAAAGAGAGTAAAAATAATTGCTGGAATGAAATCTTACATTTCATAGATCAGGCAGCCATCACCACTAAGTCTGACCTCTAACACATATTGAAATGTAGTCTTTCCCCTTAACAGCTTCTTGGTCAATAGAACCTTCAGAAGAAATGGGGTTTTGGCTGCAGATGAGAGCAATGGACAGAACACAGCATAGGCCACTGTGATGGTTAACCTTGATTGTCAATTTGACTAGCTAGAGAGTTGCCTGGGAGGTTAATAAAATATACTTCAGGGTATTTCTGGGAGGACCATATGGGTGCGTGCTTGGGGATGATATCTGCTTGCTGGCCTCTTCTTCTTTAGTGTTTCCGTCACGCTACTTCCTGGCCGCCATGATAGGAGACTTTCCTTTACGTTCCTCTGTCACAGTGTTTCTACCTTAGTCAGCTGATCATGCACTACACCTTCTGAAACCATGAGTCAGAATAAATCCTTCCTCTGTTAAATCGTGTATGTCAGGCATTTTGGGCCAGCTGCAGAAAGCTGACTAACACAGACATTCAGCCATGGTGCTAAAGGACCATAACATGAAGGTATCTGCAGGCAGAATTTTGCAAGTGATTCAAGGAGACAGTAGAGTCTGCTACTGAAATGAATACATGTTTAATGTCATCTACGTTGACCACATGTGAAATACTTATTTTTTACAAAAAATTAAATTATCACAGCCTTGTATCATAACACTTACACAAAAATAAAAGCAATAGTAAAATCTCAAAATCATTCTGTCATCACAATATTTTTGATTTAGAGTTTGCAATATTTGTTTTGAACCCATCTGAGATTGGATCTTGGTTGGTTTTATTGGTTGATGAGGTATGCCAGGTTCATGAGTTTAAGTTCTCACTAATGAGCTGGTTAATAAGAGCATGTTTTTAACCACCCCAAAGATGAGAACAGGAGGAGAGAAATATATTAAACCCTCCTAATGGAAGGGAAAAAAGCCTTTTACTCAAAATATTCTGTATAAGGTGAACTGCAGAAAAAAAGAAACAATCAGGAATAATATCATCCTATAGTGACTCACAGCATTAAGAGTACCCTTATTTTTGTAAGTGGAAAAATACACAAGAGCTTACAGGTTCTAAGCTAGCTAAATAGCATCTTGTTTTCTCAGATCTTGTGACTGGCAGTTAATGGGAAAAATTACTTTCTCACATAATCAGGGACCACAATATCTTCACATTCACAAGAATTCACATGCTATAGAGAAGTTTAGGATCAGCACCCTTAACCAAATTAAGATCTCTGCATTTCCCATCATGTGTGGTTGTTGATTGCTTGAAAAGCCAGTATTTCCAGCCCATTTACTTCAAATTCCTCCCAGGCGAAGGTGTTATTTTGCATGCCCAGCACTCCTGTGCTACCCCTGGCACAGCTGTTGATTTCTCTGTAATTAAAATCCTTGTGGGGAAAGCAGAAAGCTGGCCTTTACATCATTTTCTCATTAGTTTGGTCTTTCATTCCTATTGGATCATTGTTTAAGCTTGTCACAGGGCAACTTTTATTAGAGTTTTTGGCTGCAATGTTGTTTTACTAGAGCAAATGGAATTTGGGGACACAAATAAATACCTCTCCATCATTTTCCATGGATAAAAGAAAGAGGCTGCTAAACAAAACAGTCTTTAAAAGGTGTTGTTTCAGCTGTGAAGAATATTGGATCTCTGGGTTTAAATAAAGATGCTACAATTTAAGAAAGTTTCTTAAGTGTTAAGTGAAAACTTAATGCAGTAAGTTGATTTTTCTATTGGGTGTATAATCTAAAGGTCAGAAACTCAAGAAGATGGAAATTTCCCCCATGTTGGTGACTTCCTTTCATTAGCTAGGTTAACCTTGATTGCAGACCAAAACTATAACTGAAAATTGTTGTTTAAAGGTCATT
>RJWT010008105.1:0-26722 GCA_004365215.1 Cuniculus paca
GGAGACATGGCCTTGGAATTGCTGCCTGGCCTCTTGCCCTGCCCCTTCCTCTCTGGCACTACTTTCTTATTTTGCTTCCCTGAAGTTATGAACTAAGCATCATGCCCTTCTACCACGATGTTCCTGCTTTAGAGCCAGCCTAGTATTCACTGAATTTCTCTAAACCACGAGCCAAATTAAACTTCTCCTCCTTTAAATTGTGGGTGTCGAGTATTACGTCCCAAGTTTACTAATACAAACACTAACTCCAGTAAACATTATTTAGAAACTATGTACACTCAAATCCCACATAATAATAGAGACACAAATATGCCAAATTAAATGTTGGCAAACTGAATCCAACAGTGGAGAGAAAAAATAATGCACTTAGATGAGACAGTTTTTTTGTGAAGTGCGATGGTGTTTAAATATTGGCCAATCACTGCATGAGTTGACTAATAAGTCAAATAACCTAAACATAGAAATAAGCTATAAAAATAACTTGCTCAAATTTAGCAGCCAGTTTTGAAAATCACCAGGTTAAATTGCAAAAACAGGAACCTATTAAAAATAATTTAGATTATTTAAAATAAATATTTTTTCTAAGTGGCAAAACCTATTAAAATTAAGATAAGAAATGAGAAAAATCTATTGTTATTATGATTATTCATCATGGTCTTGCAAATTCTTCATAAAACTTTAAGATAATAAAATTAATTGGTATAAGTATTGAAAAATAAAAATAAATGTTGACAAATACAGAGCACTTTGGTGAAAAAATATCCACTAGAATTAATGAAAATATATGGTAAACTGGATAAAAGATAAACGTACAAAATGATATGCCTTTTCTATGTTAAAAATAAGATTGTGGAGATGGATTTAATAAAAATATGTGATTAGGGCCAGGGATATAGTTCAGTGGCACAGCACCTGCCTGGCAAGTATGAGGCCATGAGTTTGATTCCCAGTACCTAAATAAATAAATAAATAAAAAATAAAAATATGTGATTAACAATTTTATAAAAAAGGAAAATCCATAGGAAAAGAACAAGAGCTATATAAGGGACACCACAAAATTTTATTGATAGACATATGTAGAATGTAAAGATTATTTACAAAAAGGGGAGATTATTCATTTGGATAAAATAACCTGATTGACAAAAATAAAACAAATTACTAATTATAATCTCAATATACTTTGAAACTGTATGAATTACATTAAAGTTTACATGAAAGAAGACATATTTTAAGATAACTGAGAAAGTTATGAAAGAAAATACTATTAAAAGGACAGTTGTACTTTAAAATAAAACACAACTGTGCATAAAACATCTCAACTGAAACCAATATGGTATTTTTTTTTTTGTCTTTTTGAGACAGGGTCTCATTATGTAGTTCAGACTGCCCTTGGGCTCACTTTGTAGCCCAGGCTGGTCTCGCACTTGCAATGATCCCCTTGCCCCAGCCTCCCAAGTACTGGGATTACAGGAGTGCACCACCATTCCTGGCCCCAATATGGTATTTGTTTAAGCATAAGTACATCATAGAACAGAATATTGAATCCAGAAAATAGCAAATATATGAAATTAAATATAGGATATATGACACTTAAGTAGTTTGAGTTTTGTTCAACTATCCATGTATCTAGAAGACAATAAATTCAATTAATATTCCCACTTTAAAGTACATAAAAACTGAAGTTTGGCTAAAATAATTTTAATGCAATAATTCTCATTAAGTTGAATTAGGATTCCCACCTTATAGCACATAAAAACTAGTTCCATTTGAAATAATTTTGATGTAAAAATAAAACAATGAAAAGCTTACAAAAAATTAATTTGAAATATTGCAAAAGAAACACTTATAATCCATATAAGAAAACAAGGAATTATAAAACTAATGTTGAATGTTGTTGACCATGTAAAATTAAAAAGAAATATAATGTACAAAAAATAAGTGAACAACATATTTGTTAAAATATTTGAAAGTAGAAGACAAATACTTAATATTATTCCATTTATATATCACTTGAAAATTTACTACAACTTACTATTTGTAGACTATAATAGACAGTGTATATGAAATAAACACTTTTAGGAAGACAAACCATAGCCTATAATGATACAAAACACTGTAAACTCATTAGTATTCCAGAAAAGTTAGTAATAGGACAGCACTTTACAGTCATACTTAATAATGTTAAAAAAAAAAAAGACCAATAGCTACTTCTGGTGGAATGACCTAGATGGAGATAATATTGGTGGAAAAGTGAAATGTTTCAGCCATTTTGCAAATCAGATTAGAAACACTACTTGAATCAATCCATGTATCCATTGTATCTATGTATCTATCTATCATCTATCCATGTATCTACTTTTTTTTTTCCATCTATCTACTTTTCGCCTATCTATATTTTAATAATCCTACTTTGGCAAATCTATCTCAGTGAAAGAAAAACACCCATGTATTTGGATAGATCCAGAAGGAACTGGATTTATTTGAATCCATCTTCATAGCTAACATCTGGAAACATTGTAAATTATGGTAAAACAAATCATAGTACACCATGGCCTTGTCAAGTATGCAACAATTCCATAGAATATCATAGAGCCACACAGGCCAATTTGCAATAATTCCATGAGACATTTTTCATAGAGGAAAACAAGCTGAAGAAACGTATTGCATACTCTTTCCCATAAGAAACCATAACTAACCCCATTTAATTGTGCACATATGCGTTATGTATATTCACATACGATTATATGATATGATAATAGTGTTAAATGTGTACATTAAATTACTAATATTTTTCAAATTGCAAGGAAATAAAACAAAGAAAAAATAAGTGGAAGTAAAAATAAAGCCCTAATACAAAGAAACCTCTAATACATGGCATCCCATTTATGCATTAATGGAAAGTTATATGCCATGGCTTTTATCTAGATGTCATCCCAAAGCCTTGTGTACTCATATGTGGGGCCTTAGGGAGATAGCTGGATCATGGGTGTGTGATACGGGGATGAAGGGTGTGTGGCACTAAAATAGTCCATTGATTGGTTTAGTTCCGAGTGTGGATAATGGGAAGTCTCACCCTGTGTGTGGATGGCAGCACCCAAAGGCCTGTATCCTTGATGAGTTAAAAAGGAAAGAGAAACTTGCTTTGCTTGCTGATTGCTGCTTTTTCTGTACCAGGCCATGGACTGTTTCTCCTCTGCCATGCCACTCTGCAAACCACCCTGCCTTGGAGCACACTGACTATGGACTGAAACCTTTACAAACTATGAACTGGAAGAAATCTTTCCGGATTTAACTTGTGGGTGTCAGGTGTTTTGTCTTGGCAATAAGAAAAGCAACTAAGACACCATATATATGTGCATATATATGCAAAATTTAAAGATAATTATAAAAACAACCCACTTGTGATAGCTATCCATCTTATTGTGTCTTAAAAAGGGTAAATATATTCTGAGTACCTTAATTCTGCATCACATGTATCTGTTTTGTTTTATTTTTATGGGAAAATAAAGCAAAATTCATAACAAAACAATAGGAGAATAAAATAGTTAATACATAGTAAATAGTAAAATACATTGCATATTGTTATCTTCAAAGTAGTTACTCAAAGTACAAGCTACATAAGATGTATCTTCATATTCATTTTCACTCATTGGTTTGGCAAAATCGTTTTCAAAATATTGATTTGCTTCTGTGACTATTTAAAGGAAAAGCATTTATCAAAGCCTTACTCCATCTTTGGAATTCATGCTGCAGTATAGTTCTCAAGAAAACCAGAAGTTCAGATCCATTATTAATGTAAAATAGAAATTGAAGAAAATTTCCTTAAATTTTTTAATTCAATAAATGTACAGAAACCCAACAGGGTTGTTAGTATTCCTGTTTTGGTTACTTTTTTCTCCTTGATGAGACAAAATACCTGACACCCAACATGAAGGAAGGAAAGGTTTATTTCTTACAGTTTTTGGAGGTTTCAGTCCATATTCAGCTGGCCCCAAGGTAGGGTGGCGTGGCTGAGGGGCAACCCTTCATGGTGGCTGCAAGCAGCAAGAGCCAACAGTGCAAAAGAGAGAGAAAGAAAAACATGCCTTTTCCCCTCCCTTATATTGTATGCTGGCTCCACCCCTGGGTGGGTGCAGCACTCACACTGCTAATCCCAGCTAGACAAGGAACCAATCATGAATGGTAAATTCAGCCACCTCCATGACTGCATGAGGCTTGGGGGAGCCACCCAGACATGAACCATAATAATTCTCTTACATTTTTGTGAGCAAGAAGGCACAAATGCTGAACCTCAACAGCTGAAAAGAGAGAAGAGGTCATAAAATCTGCTAAGAATGGAAGGAAACAAGCTTTTCAGAATCAGGTAGAATTTTAATTCAAGATGTCTCTGGTGACTGGACTCCCAACATTGAATGGAATTATGTGCCTCAATTTGAAATGTGGGCAAGTTAGTAACTTTGTGAGACTGTCTCAAATTTTTTTTAAAAAAATTAAAAATGTTGATGATGTAGCTCAGTGCAAAGATCTTGATTTCAATCCTCAACACATTAATGAATGAATGTATGAAAAATAAATAAACCCAGTATCTTTTTCTATCTGTGTTAATGGGACTTCTATCCTTTGCCAGTGCTTGTTGGTGCCTTCCAGCTTTGCATCACTGCACATACTAGACATCTACCTTCTTTTTTTGTTTTTTTTGTGGCACCGGGGATTGAACTCATGACCTTGCGCTTGCCAGGCGGGCGCTTAGACTGCTGAGCTAGATCCCCAGCCCTGTTTTTGAGACAGGGTTTCACTATGCCGTTCAGGCTGGCCTTGAGCTCACTTTGTAGCTCAGGCTGGTCTTGAACTCACAACGATCCGCCTGTCTCAGCCTCCCGAGTGCTGGGATTACAGGCGTGAGTCACCGACACCCGGCTGACATCTATCTTCTTTCATTATTCACCAAATATCTGTTAAATGCCTACCCCAAGCAAGTCATGTTGCTAGATGCACTTAGTGTGTAAACTTGTATTAGGGAAGTATTTTTTTTTTTAACTTCAGCACATCCACTGCCTGGAAAAACTTCAAGACATTCTTGTCTACCTTTGTAATATTAATGGCTTCCTATAAAGAGTTCCTACAGTGGATGTGCTAGAGAAAGTGCCACTTACTATAGTGTGGTAGAGTGCCTTACATTGCATTCTGTATGACAATAAATACTATAGAAAGGTTCTAGTGCATTTGATAATCTCTGGCCAGCTTGCCCATAATAACTCTGACTTCATTGTGGAGAAGAGCCTTCTATGCAAGGCATAAAATTCAATTGATTTTTATGAAATAAGATGCTATGAAGAAGAAATGCATTAAGTGTACTGTATCACAATGATTCCACTTTGTAAGCTAAATGGCTTTGGAACATTGTTGAAAATGCTGTCACTATTCTGAGCATACATAAAAGAGCAAGATAAGACCAATAATTTAAAAGTCAGTGCTAGTCCTATTCAAAGATTTCTTTCCTCAATTAATAAAGTATTTTCTCCTTTCTGTTAGTTAAACACAAAATCCAAAATAGTTTTATATGATATGATCAGACACAGAGTAATATGTAAGTTATGTCGAGTCCACAAATTTTCTTTATTGAACTTTTGAGGTGCTATTATCTTTAACTACTTTTTAAGGTAACAAAGAATCAATTGCGTGTATTTTAAATGATACATTTTTACTTGGACTGCATTTTAAAATTGTTTTAATGTTAGTTTACTTCAGAACACCTTGTTAGCTAAATTTAGGAAACATTTCAAAAATAATGATGCAAGAATGTATCAAAAGACGTTAGGAAGGAAAGACATTAGGTCGGAAAATCATGTCATCTTATTTCTGAGACAGAACCGTTTATAGCTCTTTAAATCAGACAAAAATGTGCAATGAATTGGATTAGATGGATTAATGGTGCCGGTACTGTTTGTTTTGTTTTTGTTTTTTGTCCCAACACAGCTGAAAAAATATAGTACATTCCCATTAATAATAGCAGGGACTCATGGTGATTGTGATTTTGTGAATTAGTAGAGTAGACAAAAAAAATCACTTAGTCAATCACCCACCCAACCAACCAGCTAAACAAACCACTAATTATCTCATGTGAAAAAGATGATACTAAAATGCTTCCCTGAGAAATATTTTTGAGAATCATTGTAGAGTAGTCAAAATTATGCAGAGGAATGTTGTGCCTAGCAATTTTAACTTTTATTTCTGGTGATCCTTGTGAATTGATAGAGTGAGTTTGTACTTACCATCTACGTGTTAAGTGAATATGTGATTGAAAGGAAGAATGAAAGAGAGATACTTTTTAAAATCTCTTCATTGCTATTATAATAAAACACTACATACTCATTGTCATATAACATATCCATGTTCTCACAAGTTTTATAAAAAATGATCTGATAGTATCTTAAATACTACATCATCTATCAGTTTATCTATTTATTCATCTATCATCTATTTGTCTTTTGATGCTGTAATCAACTTCTGAAAATGAATCCCTGTAAAGTAAGATTTGTATATCTAAGACATAAATATCCAACAAAGCTACTTGAATACTATTTGTTAAAAAAAAAGAAAAATCTAAAGTAATTATCATTTAAATACTAAGACATTATGCTTTTTCACTTTGGCACAGTATTAAGCTATTAGAATGTGAATTATATTTAAAGGAACACATTTGGAGAAGTTTTATGAAGACACTTTTAAGGATAAAAATAACATTACAGAAATAAATGAAAAAAAGATAAATGAGTTCCTAATCTGAATTACCTACAGGTGGCAGTAAGAGTTATGTGGCTAAACAAAGGAAGTTATCACAGATAATTATTAATGACCATTAAAAAAAACCCTACTTACTTGATATGATTTCATTTATCTGAAGTTCTATCTAATCAATTTATTTACCTACAGATCAATCATTTATCTACAATCATACATAAAGTAATGCAAGTAACTTTGATCATCAGAATGTTACTGACAGTTATTGTGAAATGGTAGTATTAGAATATATGTTTTGTTTTATGTATTAAAGAGACAATTTATGTATTATCTTTTTTTATCTTGTTCACACTATTGGAAAATTTTTAGCTCTCAGAAAAAATGGTAAAACTACATTCATTGAAATTAAATCATCTTGGATGTTAGAAATAATAAATATGTCCAATCTAGTAATAAACTACCAATCAGACAGTTAAACCAAAATACCTATTAACCAACCAATGAAAATATACAGTGTATGTGCATTTGTGACTAATACTTCTTTTTAAAACATATTTTTCCCCTTCAATAGTTTATTTTTCTTTGAAGGTCTCTTTCAAAAAAATTTAATTGGTAGAGAGGTAGAAATACATCACAGTACCTTGAGGTGTTTCCTAAAATTGATCTCAATACAGAAAGAAGATTTAGACAGAGTGTTCCCATTAACACTCTTTCATTATTGTTATTATTTTGCATGGTTTTGTTTTCTGCCACATGTTCAAATCTTAGAATATGTTGGTGCCACAGGGAATTATTGCTACTATGGGTATGTACATGAGGATTATTTATATCAAAGAAGGGGCAATTTTTTATTTTTTAATTCAGTAAAAAGTTCCATTATGAACCATGTATCATAATATATTAATATAATATGCTACTTTCTATGACTTGAGAAGGATGGGGGAAGGAGAGTTAACTCAGAATGACAAAATATTGTACAGTAAAATAATTCTCCATCTGTGTCATGTGATCTTAATTGTATTTTACACTTCCTTCTACATATATGAATTTGCGGAAGTATAAATTGTATATATATTTTTAACCAAGCATCCATGAAAATGATTATGATGTTGTTGAGCACTAAATCATTAATCATCACTTTCATAGCTGAGAAAATGTTCCAGTTCTTGCTAAATGCAGTGTTTACTGAAAAAAGGCCAACATTTGCCATGGAAAAGATGATGCACTGGGAGAAGTAAAATGAAATACAGAATTAATCTTGTGTATATTAAATATGTTTCTATAAGCCATTTAATTTGCCATCTGAACCTTAGGACGCATAAAGTGAAGCTGTGTTCCTGAAGAATTGTCTTCTTTACTAAACTACATCTGTTCACTCTTGTATTTTTTCTGCAGAAACAAATACTAAAACAAAGCATCAGCTTAAGGTGGTTCTCATATCCCTTGAAATATATCAGTAAAATTGAAATTATTTCTTAGGGAAAAAGAACTTTCTTATAATAACTGTTCTTTTTTTGTGTGTGTGGCACTGGGGATTGAACTCAGGACCTCACTTGCCAGGCAGGCCCTTAGGCCACTGAGCTAGATCCCTGGCCCTTGTCTTTTTGAGACAGGTTCTCGCTCTGCCATTCAGGCTGGCCTTGAGCTCACTTTGTAGCCCAGGCTGGTCTTGAACTCACAATGATCCTCCTGTCTCAGCCTCCTGAGTGCTGGGATTACAGGTATGAGCCACCACGCCCGGCTAACATACCTGTTCTTTAAAATGACTTATGTTTATCAAAATATTGAAAAGTGAAGCAGAAAAAGAACAAAATCACTGCTATTTTGCATTATGCAAATATAGTTATTTTGTACACTTTGTTTTATTCTTATTTTTTCTATTTTGTGCATTTTATTTTATTTTTTCCTAGTTTAGATTATTTGTCTATGTAGTTGTAATATTGCTGTTAGTGTGTTATGTGTTTGAAACAAGCTTAAAAATTTTTGAGTAAAAATTATAATAGACATGACCTCAATTCAGTACATTTATAGTTTCTCTTTCCAGACATAATGGGTTAAGATTTAACCTTTTTGATACAGTACTGTTTTCTGTTAAGGTTCAAAAATAACATCTAAGTCTAAAAATCATATAGTCAGATGGGAAAATAATTTAGTCATAGTATATAAACTAATTTGACCTTTTCTCTGTAGATTTGACAACTTTTCATGCAATTATAAATTGAATACAGAATTTGATTAATAACTATATTCAAAATCTAATATTTTATGTGGGAAATTGCCCATCATCATGCTTTTAAAGAACTACTGTGTTAAATTTGTTTACTCTGTGGCAGCATGAAAAGTTACAGGGGAAAAAGTTCTGGTTAATTTTCTTACGCTCCTCTTTAGCTATGGCTTACTCACGTTTACCATCCTATAATGAAACATTTGGTTACTATCATTGGTAAGCATTAATTGTCAGGAAATACATATTTAAATAGCTCATATTTTAGAGCACTTTAGTGATCACAGTATTTTAAACAGTGTCTACTTTAGATTAAGATGTCAGAAATGTCAAAACTCGTGAAGTGTGATGTGAAATAGTCCATATGCTAGAAAAGAATAATCTCAATAGCAAGCGATTACATAATCATCGCTATTTTCCCTACACTTGAGTGATAGTTCTTAATAGTCGATTAAGAAGCCTAGTTACCAGGCTCAGATGCTGATCCAAATCTCCAAGAGAGTTTAATTTGTTTGACCCTAGTAACCTGTTGACTTTGATTTTATTTGATTTTGAGACTAATTCAGTGCATTGAACTAAAAAATCCAGTCTCCACTAATATTTTTATTATTGAGAAACAATTCCTTTAAAAGTTGTTACACTTCCTTTGAATATTTACTTTTGTTAGAAAGGAAATAAGTTCAGTGAACCATTGACCTACATTAAATGTTTTTATTTGGTTACATAAACAGGAACTAATCATAGGTGCAAAGGATTAACAGACACAGGAGACTAGATTATATATTTTAAAACTTTACTTTGGAGACCTGAGGGAATGCTTTAGTGTAGAATTGGATTAACCTTTTTGACACTTTCTTTAAAATACCTCAGAGTTGCATGACTTTGTCTCCCAACTCTGGGTATTCATTTAATGGTGAATATTTTGCGGTTATAAATGAAAACACTCTTAATGTTTTACTGTGATTGTAAAATAAAATTTTTTTCATTATTTTCAGTCCTTAGTTAACTTCATGGAGCTATTTTCAACAAAGACAGTACAAGTGGAATAGCATCCATCCAGGAGACTGTAAATATATTTAAGCATTTCCTGAGAGCTGGATTTTGGCAAGAACGTTTCTTAGTGGTTCTATATGGCTCCTCTTAGTGATTATATTTAAAATAATTTAGAAATCTTTTTACAAACTATAAGTAGTTTTAGAGGTACTTCACTTAAACAATTGCATGAAATGATAATATTTCTGATATTACTTAACTGATTTTTCTTTGCTTCAACTATCATTTATTTCTTCTTTCAATAGGAAAAAAGACTATTCTGAGCATTAGTAGTGATCTATACTTACTCACTTGTTGGATATATGTAAGCAAAGTGTTATGATCAGCTAGTAGAATTGTATAGTAAAATTTATTTTTTACTTCTGATATAAAAGAGTCCTTCAACTTATTTCACTCAGAAAGTTTTATAGTGTAGAGCTAATTTTTTCTTTTACCTTTTCTTTACCTCATCTTCTCATTTTGACTTTAATGAAATATATTTTATATAAATCATTACTAGTACAAGTAACATTTTAAATCAATAGTATTTGGTTATGTATTTTTTAGTGATTTAAAATTTCAGTGTTGTAGAATTTAGATATACAAATATATTTTTCTGCATGTGAAAGAGGCTTTCTCTGGGAACAGTAAACTATTTTTATAATATTTCCTGACTTGATATTGACTTTTCAGTTACTTTTTGTCATAAGAATTATTCTTTTGTGAGACGTTTATTGCCAAACGTTTCACACTGGCTTCCAACTGTGATCACAACATGGAAGATTTGTCTTGATTCTAATCAGTCTTTTCCTTCCTGTACCTAATGCATTCCTGGGTGCTGAGCAGAGGAAGTCAAAGTGCGTGAGCACTTTCTGCTTGCCCAGCATTCAACACTATGAGGCACACAGAAAAAGATTGATATGTTCTTACTTTTTTGTTTTCTTTTTCTTTTCTTTTTTTACAGTACCAGTGTTTGAATCCAGGACCTTGAGCATGCTAGGCAAATGTTTTATCATTTACCTACATCCTGATTCCTTTTCAAAAATTTACTTTTGAGACAGGCTTGTGCTAGGCATCTAGGTTGGACTCAAATTTGTGAATCTCTTGCTAGAACCTGGTTTCTAAATTTAATGCATAGTTATAGTGTACCAAAAGTAGTACAGTAGGGCTCCTGAAAGAATTAATTATACTATCGTCAGACTATTTCTCTGATAATATTCAATTTAGTACCAACAGAATTCTTTCAGTAGTTGAATTTACAGAAGTTTTATGTTCTCAGAGATCCTATTTCTGTGAAATTGAAAAAGGCTACAAAGTCTAGTTAATTCTCCAGTTTTCTAGACATTGTCCTTAAGTTGGGACAAAATTCGACTTTGCTTTTTAATATAATAGGATTCTATTGCTAATGCTTAGTTCCATAATTGTTCTTTTTTAGGTTATGTGTAGTGTTCACACTTAAACTTTGCATACATTATTCCTTCAACCTTTGTTATTATTTTTGCTTGTGCCTTAAATTGTTTCTGTTCTGTAGTATAACTTACCAGTCAACATTTAATAATTTATGTAGCATCTTCCTTGTTTGTAATAATTTTCTCTGTGGTTCAGTTTCAAAAACAAATAAATCTCACTTTGCTTATTGAGACTGAAAACATTGTGAAGTTATCAAGAAACAAACTAAATTAATGCAATGGTCTTTCCAATTACTTCCCAGCTTTTTTCTTTTTTAGTTTAGCTTTAAAAACTCCACCTATAAAACTCTTGAATCTTACAATTACATTGACATTTTTCATTCTTACTATATATATTTCTGTTTCAGAGAACATATTCAACAATAGTATATAATATAAAAATGAAATTATTACCTTGGCTCTGACAATGCTGTGAAATATATAGTATAATGTTTAGAATTTTGTTATTTTGTCTTTCAAAAGGAAATCATAACATAAACATGTTCCCAATAAAAGGAACCAAAAAAATAAAAAATGTTAGCATGTAATTAATGACTTCACCTTCATTTGTGTTTCTGACTGCTATGCTGCTGATTTTAAAATGAGTTTTTAAAAACTTCTGAGTTGCTCATGTGAAATACCAATATGGATTACTACAAACCTATATGCTTGCAAGTGAGCTCATGAATCAGGCTATTAACAGATGTTCTCCTAATAGAGTACTCAAAATTCTAAGTATAGTTTAGAATGTCCCAGAGGTATAATTTAGGTGCTGTTAGACAATTTACCAAGCACAGAGCAACTCTTACTGAAATCAACATTGTTCCCATGTGCTAACATGATTCAAAATACTATATAAATAGATAGATTGCATATTAACCTTTTCATTTTGTATGAATGATTATCAAATGAGAAAATTTGCAAATTTTGTGGGCATAAAATCAATATTATGTATTTTTAACTTACATGTAAAATAACCATAATATTATATATACACATGCATATATACACATTTATGTTCATATATTTAAATTGTATGTATAGAAATTCAGATGCATAGATACATATTCATTTTTTACATTTAATATGGTAGGACAAGCATCCCCTTTCACATAATTTTGTCATGTATAGTAAACCCTGAAGATATTGCAAGTTCAATATGTGATTACTGGTTTAAAGAAAGGAGAGAGGGAGAGAGAGAATGAATGAGAGGGAAGAAATATACACCTCATTAATCATTTTAACCCAGACATGATAAATGGTATTTAACAATGTTTTCTATAGTGCAGAGAAAAATACTATTGAATTTCTGTTTAGTGATATCTAGCCTGGTTTTAAGACGTCATCTGAGTTAACAAATTCTCTTTTAGTAAGTGCTTAAAGAACGATAGCTGTATTTAGTTAGGGGAAAGGTGGAAATGTCCCTAGTTTGACATTTTTCTATATAGTTTATTCTTTAAAAATTTGCAGCTGTTCTTACTTTTCCATAGAGCATCAGAGGTACTCCTACAGATCCTTCCCACAGGAAATTATTCCCTGCAGAGACTGCATTTGAGATGAGGAGAATATGTGAAACTCCTCAGCTAAAGTTCATGTAACTTCTTTCAAGCAAGATGTGAGACATGTGAATCAAGGAAATGAGTTAGAACTCAATCCTAAAATCTATATTTAAAAATGCAAATAGTATGATGAAATTGCTTATTAGCAAAATATAGTGGCTTTGGCTAAGTACAGATGCAGAGAAATAATACATACGAGTCGTATAAATTTGCAATTTTTTAAAAAAAATAAAAACAGCCAAATTTATAGAAATTTGCAAATTTAAAACCTGTGTTTTCTGGCATGAGTAGGCTTATATTCTGAAATCCAAATGATAAGAAAGGAATCTTGTACTTGAAAGGAGCTAGTTTAAAAACTTTGCAAATTTTAGAAAGACTTATGTTCAAAATGTCATATGATTGATTGATGTTTTGTATTAAAAGAGAATAACTACACATTTTTCAAGATTAAAAATAGTCATCAGCATTAGTCTGGTACTTGGTGATTTTGTCACTGAGTAGGAGCCAGGGAAGGTGCTAACAGGTCAGATAGAGGTTTCAAGCATTGTTGGTTGCCCATATGCCATGGAAAGTGGCCTGACACCCAGGAAAAGCAGTTAAATTTGCCTTTGTCTTCCGGCTCCCAGTTGAAATGAATGTAGAAACATTTTAGAATATTGACACAATTGAGTTGTGAATTCCTTAGACCCTAGCAGATTCCTCAGTGACAGAAAGGGTTTATTCCAAGAGGTGACAGGTAGTGGACATTGATTTGAATGTTAACAGATGGAAATGGATTTTTTATTAGTGCTAACACTTGTTTCTGTAGAAGTGTTTAGCTGATGAAAATCAGTTAAAGAACAAGATATCAAAACAGGTCATATACCTTTAACTGCCCAATGATTTTGCTGAGAGGCTGGAATAATCCAGAGGTGAATATACCTGTTGTAAGTCACTCTGTTATATCAGCTGCTTTCACCAACTGTGACACTATTCAGGAGTTCAGAGGAAAAGGCCTTGCTTTGCCTCAGGCCACACTTCTATTCTTTTTGCTTAATGTAGAGATGAGAGAAGAGATGGAAATCTCAGGTGAATTCTCCAGGAGAAAATGCCCTTGTGCATTACAACTTATTTTTCTGGTCTCAGAGAATCTAAAATAGATTAGTTTTGGTGTCCTCCTGATTTTGGCTTGGTTGGTCAGCTCCTTCTGAGCAAGGGGGATGCCTTAGCTTCTGAACTGAAGCATTTGTGCTGCGATGTACAGTTTTCTCTATGAACAGTTTGCTAAGCTGTTTAAAAATCTCAAAAGAAGAAAGGGACATAAAATGTACCATTAAGTCATTCCATGAGATTTACAAAGGATTTAATGAGTTAGAGATGGATGAAAAAGCCTTTTTTGATTCACTAAAGTTATCCATCTGATTAAAAGAGATTTTCATCACCTTATCAACTAATCCAATAAATTGACTATCCATTTCAAAATGACTCCAACTGGATTCATGTCCATCAGAAGGATTTTCCGAAAACTCCAGAGTATTGTATAAAATTGAAAATTATTATCAAATTGCCACTGGAAAAAAAATTCACTAGATCCTGATAAATCTAAAGGATTAGGGGTGAAAAATACCCTAAGCTGAAAGGTACCACAAATCAAAGTTCAGCATGCATAGTTCTCTTTCAGATTATTTATCAGTGAAAAAAATCCTTAAGAGAAAAGTCAAAATTTTGGTAGCTAAAATATAACTATTTTATGAGGCAATTGCTTGATATATTTTTTGCTAACTCCATACAGAACTTGAGAAAAAAATAGCCTGGCTTTATATATCTGGAAAATATTTTAAAATGCCATACCCATGAGATAGTTAACGCATGGGACCAGCTAATCAAATTTCCAGTTTTTGGCTCATGTATGCCCAAGTCTAACAAAGTAAGATTAATGGGGTGCTAAAAGTCTATACGGACTTGTCAGTTTTGTGCTGCAAGTAAGGTTAATTTCATCCAAATGTAAAAATTTTAAAAATTAATGCAAACGAAATAATGCTATATATTTGCCTTTGCTTTTAAGAAACCTATATTTGCAAGGCCAATTGTATCCATGCTTGCCTGGTTAGTAGAGAACTCTGAGGGAGAAAAAAAGAAATGCCTTTCAGGGACTAGAGTATCACAAGGTCAGCCACGCTGGAGAAATGCCAGACATTGAAATTTAGAAGCAGATAATTTTACCTATCAGACTAGCCAGAAGCATTTATTCTGGGCCAGTATCTGATACTACACAGGAAGACAGGCCTCTTTATCTTTTCTCCAAATCACTTTTTCCATAGTCTCTACAGGAAAACTGGGGTGAAGATATTTTGCCCTTTGAGAAATATTTTGGGTAATGAGAAGGCGTCTTCATAAACCATCTCTAGTGTTTTAACAACCTGGCGGTTGTCCATATATTTGTCTACCTAAGGCCAAACACTTGGGTTCTTGGAAACATCCAGATGTCCACTTGCATTTTAACTTGTCATTCAAATGGTATAGATCCAGACTATGTTTATGTGTAGCTTGAGTTGGGCTGTAGTTGAATAGGCAAGGAGCAAACAGAATTTCAACAACACCTTTTTTTATTGCTCCATACATTTTGTTTCCTCTGAGAAAACATCAGCTTGAATCATAGAAACATATTTTTAAGATCTCCAAAATAAATATAATACCTACACAGAAATGGAAATCTCCATAGTGTTAATAAATGGACATTCATTCATGATGTTGTAGATGACTAATATGAGATGTTTAGGTAGGTGATCTATGGAGTCTCAGCTATTTGGCACTCGATTTTAGTTTTTTTTTTTTAAAGAGCACTAGAAAAAAGGACTAGCTTTATACAAATGCAGTGTATAGTGGTGTGATTTAAAGAGTACCAAGAATTACATCTCTCACCAATTGTCTCCCACATCTGGACTGAATAACTTCTTTTCACTTTGTCTAAATTTCTGTACTTTATCATGAAAGAATCATTACTTTGTTTTAATAAGTATCATATTTTGAAGTTTAATCTTCTTTCTTCTAATAGAATGGTTGTGAACTAAGAATGCATTTAAAAAGATTCAGTGTACTCTTACCATTAGACTTGTACATTGGGCAGGGAGATGAAAAGTGTAGGAGACTGGAATGAAGCAGACTGTAGAACGGGTCAGGTGTCAGTGGGGGAGTAGAGAAGATAGGCAAAGAGGTTGGAGGGAGGGAGCTGACGTAATAACTGGTAAAAACACAATGGAGACAACAGTACTGACTTTACCAGTTGGCTTCCTCACTGTCTTGGGGTGGGTTGCTCCTGGGGAAGAGCTCTCAAACCGATCCTTGTGTTCTGTATCACGGTCTGATTGCACGCTACAGTACTCTGCAAAGGACCTAACAGACAGTATATGCTTGGTGAATATTTTTCAAGTGAATCAATAAATGAAGAACAAAATTATATGGTTTAAAAGCTTCTGGGTTAAATTTCAAAGACTTTAGGCTCAGAAGAATTTCAGGAGGTCCTATAGTTCAACTCGTCTTCAGCTCACACTTAGACTGCACCAAGAGATATCTCTCCACAATTTTCTTTTTGGGAGTTACCACATTTTTTTCCTCAAAGCATATTTAAACATCATTAAAAAAATCAATCTTGAAATCTTCCCTCTATGATTCAAGATAATTTCTCTTCTTCACAGAAGCAAACTTTTGTGTAATAATACATGTTTGTGTTGGGCACTGGAGCTGGGGATTCAACCCAGAACCTTGCTCCTGCTAAGTATACATTTGCTATAGAGCTATACCCTTAACCCAGTGATGTATCTTTTAACCTTTCCAGAAGCTTTTGCACGGATTTTTCCTTTCTTTTTAGAACATGCTGTACAGAAAAAAGGGCAGGGTTTACTGTCTTTATTTTAGCTTAATTTATTCATAAGTTCTACATTTTAGTTTCTCCATTTTTAAATGGAGATAGTTTGAAGCAGCTTTTACAAAATTCAGGCAGCAGTTTTTAACTCTTTTTTCCCTTAAAGCTACAAAACTCAATTTAAGATATATAGAGATGTGGGTGTTTTCTCAAGAGCCAACAGTGAAGCTAGAGGTAAGATCATCATTCTATTCATCTCAATCTGATAACAGTGTTTTATGCACCCTGCCTCTGTATTTGTTATTCATGTAGGCTCAGTTAGATAGCTCTTTCAGAATGACCCACTATCCTTTTAAATATGACATAGGTTTTCTACTTTGAGAGGAATTTTCTTTCATTACCTTGATTTTCACTTATAAAACTTTTTAAATAGTTCTCCAAAACTGGCTGTGTGGTAAGGGAAACCCTGAGGCTAAATCCATTCTAAGAACAAAACTAGAAATATATAGTGACTTTGTTATGCCAATCTATGTTAAATTGTTTTCAGTAATTATTTTAACTGTTAATTTACTTTTCTTACCTTTTTTTTCAGTGATGAATTTCAAGGAAGTTGTGAAGAAAATATGAATTACTGAATTTCCTTATTGTCTTATTTCCTGTTTTATTAGTAAAAATGTATTACAGTACCTTGAAGTATCATTTGAAAACCTTGGTTTGCAAATAATAGCACTGACATTTAGAAGACTCAGATAGAGATGTCTCTCTGAATTTCAGGAAGAAAGTTTTATATAGAGGACAGATCTATTTCATTCACATGAACTAAGTTTACATTATTTGGAAAATTAAAGTTCAATGGTGGGATTGCTGAGATAGCCTAGGTCTACAGGTGTGCATAGGGATCAGTCAAAACTGTTCAGAGTGAAGATGGACACAGCCAACCTGAGAAAGTCAAAATACAGCTAATCCAGCTCAAGCTGAGAGCTCAACCTGCCAACAGATTTCAGCTCCAATAATTTGAGAATCTTGGAAGGATTGGTCAGCTTGTCCTCATTTTCTAGGAAGGAATGCCATGTCGGGCTTAAGTTTCTTTTTCTTTCTACTGAGCTCTAAAGGAGAAGAATTTAACCAGTTAAGGTACTTCCTTATCCTTTGGACCTCAACTTCAATAAAAGTTGAAAATTTGGAAAGAATAAAAGAAGCCTTGTTCATTATTCTGCTAATTTGTCCCCACCATTTTTCATACATGGTCCTAATCATGACAATCCTAGAAGACTGTGCCAAGTTTTCTAGCTTTTTGGTGAAACTGTTGAAATTCAAAGATGTTAACGTTTTGCCAGAGACACAATCAGAAAGTGGAAAGGCCAGGATTTGGATCCTCTTCTTTCTGGATCCAGTAGAACATATATGGTCCAAAGAATGGCAAGATTGTTTCACTAGTTCTGAGGTAGGGGTGGTAACGCCAGGGGTTTGGGGTTAGGCAAGCTGTTACCCCAAGCTGACTTTATTTTATAGGGAGGTTGCTCTTTATCTGCTTAAAATTTGCTATCATCACAGTAGAAATAAACAATTCGGTTTTCCACGTTTCTAGTTTTTATAAGCTAAGTAGTTTAATAAAGCTCCAAAGGCAATCTCATCAACATTGTGCATAGCCTGAAAGAAATAGCTCAAACTTTATATTCAGACAGATCTGGATTTCAACTTTCACCTAGTTTAAATGATATCAGGGCAGTTACTCTCCCTGAGTTTTAGTTCTCTAATGTAATAACTAACACCTTTCACAACTGTGATTATAAGCAAAAAACGTTACAGGTAGAGGTACAAAGTATGACACATAGTACCAACCAAATAAATTACGTTTTTGCTGTTTAATATTTGTACTAATGATAGTAATAACTTGTTACTTTACCATCAGTGTTTTTTTCCTGTAAGTCAAGACTTCCTAAACATACTAGTTATTTAATTATTTGCAACAATTATGCTTGTCTTTACAACTATTTGTTTAAAGATATCCTTCTACTTTGCCTTGTGACAGATTTTGTTGTAAATACTATAAAATACACTAGGTTCTTTTATTGAGTTCTTAAGCATGATTCTTACTCTTTTCATAAAGTAATAAAATTTTTGCTTGCAAAGTAGTGACAGTACTATTTGGTAAGCATCAATCATTGACTATTAGATTAAATGTTTTGTTAACATTTGGCAATATTTGGAGAAATACTCTCAATGACCACCACTTACTTTAATAAAATAGCTCAACCATTATACCAGCTATCAGCTTTGTAAGCAACATATTTGAAGTGCATTACACACAAGAGGGATTGTCATGACATTAATGTGTTGTTTTCTGTTCTTCCTGTGGTAAACTGATGTCACATCAGCTCCTTTGCTTCCCTTCTTTTTGTTAAAGTTCCCTGACTTAGGGATCACATTTTCAGTGCATAATGGCCCCACACTATTTCAGCTACAGTCCTGTGTCAGACACAGGAGATATGCAAGGTAGTTTGTGTCTACTTTTAAAATCTCACTACTGAAAACATTCTGCTAGTGTTCACTTCTTAGAGTGCTCATAAAATGATTTGCTGTTTCAGCAACTTGTAGACCAGTCAGACCATGATATAAAACCATCAGTTATCACATGGTAATATCCTTTTATTAACCACTGAAATATATCAAGACATTTCGTGACAACTGGCAATGCCAGATGCTATTATTGGCTTAATAGTTAATACGGTTGCACTCTCTCCTGCTTATCTCTCTCTATATGCTTACTGTTCCTTTTGTGCAAAACATTTTTAAAATGTGTGGGAGCATCCTAACTTTTCAACATCTATTTTGATATACATATATTTGTGAGCACTCAGTTGGCTTTTCAAGTTTCCTGCATAGATGTTATTCCTTAAAGTGCAGGCAAACTCCAAGTTCAGGCCCTTCTCTCTTGCCTTTCATATACTGACCCTTCCTCTCCAGCCTACATCTGACCTGAAATATATTTTCTGTAGAGGACGTTGTTTGCTTGCGGCTGGTGCATGGCATCAGTTGAACATATATTTGCTAGTACAAACATATTTTGGCATATATATCATTTTGGTTTTTGTCCATTTCAGATCACAGTCAACACTAATTTGGGCATTTCTCCCCCTTTTATGGTTTATTTCTAGATGTCTTCCAGGAGCCTCACTGCACTCTTAGATGGGGCTTTTTGGAAAGTGGTTGAATTATACAGACACTATGGCTGACTTGCTGTTAGAAGGAGGGTCCTAGTCACAAGAATGGTCACTGTGGGCACTACCTGGAAGGATGCATCTCCCTCCTGGCTGCTCTCCCCTCTCTCTGCTTTCTGGCTGCCATGACGTGACAGCTTTCTTCCTCACAGGCCCTTCAGCCGTGCTGTTTCTGGGGCTGAGCTTGTTGAATATGAACTGAAACTTCTGAAATGCGAGCCAAAATAAGCCTCTTCTTTAACTGGCGAGTGTTGAGTGTCATGTCCCAGCAATGAGAAAGTGGCAAAGCGACCTCCTCATCTCATTTGTCCATGGCATTTATTTTAACTGGTTTCCTGCTTTCTCTTGTTATTCTTGCCTGTGTCTTTCCTTAAAGTCTCTCTCTGCCTTTGCTTCTGTCTTTCCTCATGAATGATGCTATCCTGAACCTTCAGAAATGACTATCATCATAGCCAGGGCCAAGTGGGCATATCACTATTAAAGAATAGTCCATCTTCAATTGAAAAATAAATCAGAATTGATGCACAAAATCTATTTTGAGTATTTTTCTTTTTTGAGAATCTCTAAAACTATCCATCTATCTTTTCCTCTCTAAATAAACTTCATTTTCTTTAGGATCCAACATGTAATTACTGAATTTTCATGTTCTTTAGTTGTTTGCCTTGTGCTGTTCTAATTTTCACGATAGCATATTATTTCAGATAATCATGAACTTATCAAGCTTTTGCAGAAATCTAAAGTTTACTTATTCTGTTGTTAACTATGAGCAAATGATTCTGAGATTGTAAACAAATGGCTTTCTAATGAAACTCTGGAACATAAGAATCTGACTCTTTTTAGCTTTTTGGTGTGGATCAAATGTTAGCACACACTATTGAGGGGCGATTTCTCCTGTGAAGAAGGCTGGGCATTTCTAGACTGCTAGATTAAAATTATGTGTGTCTCTGAGAGTTGATGATAACTGAGAAGGAGACAGATGGCAGAAGCCTGTGTTCATTGCTATCTCTTTTTCTCTGCACTTACCTCCAAGAACTTACTCTGATTTCTTGTGTAGACATCTTGCCACTGGTTTGACATTAAGGGAATGCCAAATCAAATTGGCAGCTGTAGGACATAACAGATCTATCCTGTCCAGAGTAGAAAATGTCTACAGAGTTTTTTCCTCCCAAAGTTCAGACAAAAATTTTCCTTTGATTCTATGGCACAAGAGTGGGAAGGACACATGCCTAATAATTTGCTTTATTAAATTATAGTGACTATAGAGAATGGGTGGTGTTCTGATTTCTAAAGAAAGAAAAAGAAAAGGAAAAATTTACAATATCGAGTAATTGTACTTTTTAAGTGACAACTTACTCCTCATACAATCTCATGTAATTTACCCCCAAATTCCTATCAGATAGAGCAGGAATTATGGTTGCTACTGTAGAATGGAAGAAACTAAACACCAAGGAAGTTAAAGTGCTTTCTTAAGGAAAGACTTGACAGAAATTGGAGCTAAGGGAGTATTTTGAGGCTAAGCACATGAAAACAAGAATAGAGAATCTGTCAAATATTTATAAATTGTTTAGTATTCAGCAAAACATAATTGAACTTACTGATAGCTATAAAATCCAGAAGACATTCAAAATGACTGAGGTTTCTGATAATTAATTCACAAAATGTCCACAAAATCTCTCTACAAGATGCACTTACATTGATTTTGATAATTTTTGAAATTTCATTGAATTGATAGTATGATATAAGTCTAAGGTTTAAAACTTTCCTTCAATGCAAAACCTGGTAATTTTGAGGTTAATTTAGAACTCTGGAGATTGGGACATCCCCACAAAGTAGTACTTTCATATCTGGAAAAGAAAAGCTATTTTGGGGATATAAATGGTTAGAAATCAAACATGATGGAGAACCTCTTTGCTCAATGTTAAATATTCAGGTCTTCTTGATGATCACTATAATTCAGTTAGACCAAAATGTCTTATATCTTTTTAGTGAGACTAAAATAATAATAAACTAAATGTGTGGTTACAGGTTAATTAGAAAGTATACTTTTATAAAGAACTCAGTTCCTTGGGTAATCAGGAAAAAAAAAAAAGAACAGAGCAAAATTGGTATCTTTTGTGAATCTTTTCTACTGTCTCTTCAGTCCTCTTGATGAATTCCATTATCACAAAAATGACCTTTCTAGTTTGTGTCTCTTTTGAGGCTAATGCAATTCTTTGTCATTCTATTATAATGAAAGTATTACATGGATAACTATCGAGCATTATCTTCCAGAAGGAGAACTAATTTGGGAAAGAAATAAAGTACTTTAACATAATATTAGACTTTTCTCATTTTTTTTTTATCCTTGTAGAGACCTGCTGGCTAGAACTAAGCAAGTTCATGTACATGGTAAATATACTGAGCTCTCTACCTAATGTAGAAGTATTTTTTAAAATCACATTTATGGACCAAGTATGAATATTTCTTTTGAAGAACAGAGCCTCAAATAAATTCAAAGGCATAAGTCGCTCAACATGCTACAGAGACTTCTGTCGAATTTTCTTTTTGGAGACAAGAAAGCAAAAATGGCTACGATCTATGGCACACTTCCTAGACACAATGCAACTTGTGAACATTCAGTGCCTGTCTCTGCCTGTGAGCAGCATTAAGCAGCCTGGGTATAGCATAAATACTAATTATGTACTCTTGTTAATTATATATTTCTTTGAAGTGGTATCAAAATGCAGCCCTGTATGTCAGGGAAAACGTTGATAATGATGATGGGAAGCCTCCTTGGACAGGCTTGTGCATGCAGAAAGGTTAAGTTTTTGGTGACCTGTAAGTATTTTGTCTGAGAAAGTAGCCAAATTTTCAGTCTTTCCTTTCTGAAGTAGACATTTGTTGGTGTAAATATAACGGTGATGTTACAATGATTACTTACCAAACAGAATACAGATCCAAACTGTGATACATATTTAAATTCAGATCGTGTGGTTTGAGGTTGAGGACTGTCACAATCCTTTGCAGGGGACGAATTAAATGGTTATATAAATTCCTGTTTATTCTATATGATAATAAAATTCTTAGTGTAATTCCTTAGAAAAGGTAACATACTTTGTAAAAATACCTTTACTATTATGTTCCCTGTGAGACATTTAGCTGGCAGAGATTTTAATTGCTTTGTTGTGGATATGGAAATTGAGGCCCTGAGGTTTTAAGTAGTTTACTTAGGTCAAATGTGTGGGCTATAATAGTGCAAATTAAGTTAAAAATTTGGAAAGTATTAGGCAACTAGATGGAACAAGGGACCAATTTAGTTACATAGGCCTATAGTGTATCTGAAATTAATGGCTTTGTCTGTCAATATGTCTCAAATTTTTCTGAGGTTAGCTATTGATTAAATTAACTCCATCAAATTATTTCAGCATGAACTTTTTAATATTCTTAAGATATTGAAAAGAATAATATTAGCAAAGTAGAGAGCAGAAGCCTTGCTTTTTGGTTTTACAAATTGTCAAAACAGCAAGGGTGTCTCATATTTTTTTCATAATCTGAGTTATCATCTTAATGGTCCAGGGTTGCAGTATTTATGGCCCAGTGAATAAGAGCTTCATGGAAAAGTAAATGTTTATTTCTCAATTTGTTGTTTCCTCCTTTTTATGATATTCTCTTAGGATAAAAATGTTCCCCCAGCATTAGAATGTTTTTCTTCTGAACATTCTTCTGCACTTTCTACTATTGTGGTGTCTTTTTCTTTTTTTAAACTTCTACTCATACATTTTATTTTTGGTTGATTATGTTGGCATTGAATTCTAATCACCCAGGGGCACAGCCTTTCTAACTATCTTTAAAATCTCCTTCCAAAGTGGCACATTTCCTTCAGTGGGGATATACCAGGCTTGGGATTTATAGATCAGAGCCTCTTGACTCAGTCCTTCAGCTCTTAATGCACACTTTTCATCTACACTGTTTCTGACACCACACAGACATCCCATGTTGAAATCTTTTTCAGAGTCTCGACCTGTCTGCTAGACTAAACAGAGACAAGGAAACAGGTAATGACAGAATTGAAACATGGTTTGGGGATCTTGGGAGGAAAAAAGAAAGTAAGAAAAAAAAATGTTTGATGAACAACATAGTCACCCAAGCTTGTAGTGTCTCTTCAGAACCTCTCAATATTTGGAAGTTTTCCCAAAGCTTGCCCTAGTGAGACAGAAAAGACTTATTAGATCATTGTGTCTGCTTCTCCACCTGGACAGGAAAAAGTCTCCCATACGGAGAACATATGGCTTGGTCTTAGATTAGCAACAAAGAATGTCAGTTGGCAGACAGATGGAGGAGAGGCAGAGGATTGTGTGAGCTTTGCTAGCCTGGACCTCACAAATGAATTTTAAAAATCAGATCCAGTTAGCTCAGTAATGAAAATAAACACTGACCAACCTAGGCAGAGGAAGAGGAGCTAACAGTTAGTGAACATATATTACAACCCAGGCAGGGTATTTTACAGATTTATTTTTTCCCCTAGTCTTTGCTCCTGTTGTTACGTTGCTTTTGTTTAATAGATGAAAGAGCGAGGTTCATAGGCGTAGGGTCACTCTACCCAACAGTCAAGCAGAGGAGCTCAGCTCCCACTCAGGACTTGGTTTTTACAGTCACATTTTAATCACTTTTCCCACTTTTTTTTTGGTAACATAGATTAAGGGAGGCGCCTGGTCCCTTTATTTAAATTATTCATTTCTGTGAACTTGCTACAAGCAGTTGGTCATATTGTTTAATTTAATGGTATTGTGAATATAGAAATAGGCTTTAGAGAATAGGAATGAGAAAGAAAATATGGAAATGATATTACATTATAAATGCTTGTAGTCTCTCCTCAGCCTCATTTCTTAAGGAAGGAAAGATCTTACTTCATGGTTTAGATTGAGAATACCCCTTTGCTGGGCAGGAAGGTAAAGGCAATTGTATCTTCTCATAAAGTAAAGGTGGCAGGGATGCAGCATTTATCCATGTTTTGGACAGAGGAGATGAATGGAAAGTGGGCGAATCTGTGAATAAAGTTTAGATTTGTGTTTTGTTTTCTGCACTTATACTGCTGTGGTGATTTTATTTCTATCTACTCACATATTATTTAATTTATTTTGATGATTCACGGCTTTGAAAGTAGCATTGTTAGAGGGATGATTGCAGGATGAGTCTTAGTATAGCCATGCGTTGTGTGGTAGATGGAGAGAGTTTGGGGAAACAGGATGAGAGGGAGTTTATGGGACCTTATGAATTCAAAATTATCTCATATGTTTCAAGAGATTAAATCTACCATCTAAATGTTTGTCCTATCTAGTTTTTGTTCCTTTTTCCTTTTTTGCCTTCTTGTGATTTAATCAAACTCCGTGTTTCATTTCATCATTGTATTAGGATTCTTTTGTCATTATTTTAGAGATTGCTGCTGGGTTTATCAAAGGTATTTTTGATTTATTAGCATGTACCTTAGAATATTTCTTATGCCCTTTTGGATATGGAAGGAACTGAAACACTAACTCTGATTATTACTTTTGCTGCTATAGTATCTGTGCTTTTTGATACTTTTGTCAAGTATTTTAGTCACCCCTGTATTTTATTTTATTTTATTTTTTAAATTTTTTTGCAGCACCAGGGATTGAACTCACGACCTCATGTTTGCCAAGCAGGCACTTATGCCACTGAGCTGGATCCCCAGCCCTCATCCCTGTATTTTAAATGCCACATAATAGTGTTCTGTTTTAAACAGTCATGATTTCAGTTAGATTTACCAACATGTTTCCTTTTTCTCATGATTGCCTTACCATCCTGTATTTCCTCTGCTTCAACCTGGCATTGTTTGCTTTCAATCTGAAGACCTCCATTTGTGTCTTTTTGAGTCAGGTCTCACAGGATGAATTTTCTCAATGTTGTTTTGTCTGAAAATGATTTGGATTCGCTTTTATTGCAACACGTCATGTCCTCTGGGTGTAGAAGTTTAAGGTCAATTTTTTTCTTTCATCATTTTAAGTGTAGTGTTACACAATATCTACATGTATTAAAACATTACACAATATATCCATGCATTAAAACACTGTTTAGTACCTGATTAATAAGTACAATTTAAAATATTTTATGTATCATTTAAAAATAAACTCAAAAAATTGAATTAGGGAAACAAGAGGGAAAAACAAATGAATATTGTATCTGAATATCTTCTGTCTCCCATAACTTCTGTTTTTGATGTTAACAGTGCTCTCCTCCAGCTCTTTTGCAGAATTGTCTATTTATTTTTCTATCAGTTTTACTATAATGTACCTACAGGTAGGTGTTAATGCTTCTGTTTGATAGAGTAATCTAAATCTCTGCTTTAATATTTTCATTAATTTTAAACAATTATCAGTAACATGTCTTCAAGTAGTTTATGTGGCCCATTCTCTGTCACTTCTCTTTCTAGTCACTAAATCATTTGCATTTATTATTTAAACCATGTCACTTTGAGCTTTTTTTTTTTTGTATTTTTGATGTTTTTTCTACTTGTGCATAAATGTGGATATTTTCTACTTAGCCATATTCCAACTTGGGAATGCTACTTTAATATATCTTCTCTGCTATGAAACCAATCTATTAAATTAATTTTAATTATTGTATTTTTCATATCCAGTTGATTATCTTACATAGAT